>CM076295.1:1412500-1612500 GCA_038380795.1 Pyrocephalus nanus
TGATAGTGTTTGGACAGCTAAAGCTGGCAGAGCTCTCTTAGACACTTTGGTCTGTGATCCCTTGCACATTCCTGTGCCAAGTCCCAAGGAAGCCAACTTGGCTCTGAATTGCATAGTAGGGAAACCAGGCAGATGTTCACTGAACCCTGAAGTTCCCTCTGGTTCGGGTTTTTTCTTCCCTGCTTCTGAACAGCAATCTTTCCTTGCCAAATACTTTGATATGGGATCTTCAGAATGCAAGGCCCTTACATGTGAACCTTGTGACCAGGTTGCTGCCCTTTAGGGTGAAGCTCGAGGGTCACACTGAAAATCTTGAGGGCCTTCTGAGCTAACTCTTGTGAAGCGTGTCCTGGACTCAGAGTTGGTTACTGCAGCAGGGAAAGGTCTTCTGACTTCTCGACAGACTCTGAGCATTCTTCTTTAGCATTCATGTCCACACACCTCCCTAAACTGTCGAGTCCCTTTGGATGGACCCTCCTGCTATTTAAAGAGTGCCAAGTCCTCTGGGCTACCACCTGCTTAGTGAGCAATAAGTAAAGGTAGTAGCAAGTATTTCTGTTACCTTCCAGGGATTGAAACTGCAGGACCTTGAGCCACATCTGACTGGAAAACCCACCAGGGTGGATGTCCGGAGGAAGCAAGTGATTTCTCTTCATCTTCCCAATTTGTAGGTCTGTGAAGGAGAGCGTGGAATGCAGCCTGTTGGAGGCTCAGCAGCATGTTTCTCAGCTGGAGGGTGTCAGGAGTCGCCTGGAACTCCAAGTTCACACTATCATGCAGGCCAAGGAGGTGATACAAGGTGAGAGCCTCATGTGCTTTGTTTCTGGGGATCTCCCTACCCAGAGAAGTTGCTATGGAACCACCTCTGTCCGCTGGGCCCCTGAGGAGCGAAGGAGCTGGGGCAGGTCCCTCCTAGACTGAAACCCAAAGGGCTTAAGGTCAGTAAAATCTACTGCTTGTAGAGACTCTGAATCTTGCCCTTTGTCGTGTTTGCAGGGGACGTGAAGTGCCTTCGGCGGGACCTGGAAGCACAGAGATCCCTCCTGAAGCGGGAACGGGAAGACGTGGCCCAGCAGATGCGCTGGGCAGAGCAGCAGTGCAGCCACACGCTCAGGCTTTGGCAACGTGCTCATGAGGAGGAGAAAAGAAAGCTCCTGCAAAACCTGGTAGAAGACAATACGCCTCTGAGTTTTTCAGGCAAGCTTTGTGGCTGCCCGTAGCAGAATAACAGCATGAAATGGCAGTGCTCGTCTGCCATAGGACAGACACTGCTGGGCAAGGCAACAGAGCCAAGGGCTCGTACTTGAAGGCCCATGAAGAAAAACAGGACAGTGCTGGCAGAGAAAATGCAGCCAACAATTCAGTGGGGAGCATAAGACAAGTTCCCCAGAAGGCTGGTCGTCCCTACCCTAAGCATGGCAGCGAAGGGGAACGTTTCCACTTCTTACCCCTGCTGAACCTCCTTTGCAGTTCCTTGCTCAGACAGGATTTTGGGAGGGCACAAAGGCACTGCTGGGCACTGTTCAGGTTGGGGGTTGTGGGAGCGATGAAGCTTCCCTTTCTTCCTTTGAGGAGCTTGGCTGGGGCTTCACATGCAAGTGTCTTCCTCCCCTCACCAGGCAAGTGAGATGGAAGGCCAGCGTTTGCAGATGCAGGAGCTGCTGAAGCAACAGGAAAACCTCATGGCAGAGGTAGAAAGGGAGCACAAGAGAACGCTCTGTGAGATGATGCAGGAAGTTGCCAGCATGAAAGCTGAAAAGGAAAAGGTAGGAGCCAGAGCCAAGCGAGTGGGAAAGAGTGTGAGAGGAGGGTTTGTGTGGTGCTTTGGAATCTTCTGGGCTCCCTATTGCCAGTGCTTTCCTGGACACCACCTGTCTGGGGAGAAGTGTCTCTTAGATGCCCCTTTGTAAACAGGAGCAGTGCTTTAGCAGCCATGTATCAGGAGTCTGTGCCTCCCCGTGGGCAGAGGATGACCCAGGAGAGCAGCAGCACAGTGCTTGGGGAATGCATGAGCCGATCAGTCTCTGAGTCTCACCACCCCAACACTATGTGGGAAGTTTAAAGCCATCTTGTCTTCCTTTCTGTGCAGGTCCTGCAAGAAGTGGAGCGTGAGAAGACTGCACTGCTGGAGAGGCTCTGCCAGGCTCAGGTGGAGCTGCTCCAAACCCAGCAGCAGCTGGGGCAGCTCAGGCAGCAGGTGAAAGAGGAGCGAGACAATGGGCAGGTAAGCCTGAGGAGCCCAGGGACAGAGGGGAGGGCAGGAACAAGGGCCCTCAACGTGGACCTTGGGACTGAGGAGGGAGGGACCACTGCAGGCCCTGAGAGCACAGAGCCCTGCAGGCTCCAGAGATGAGCACCAGGAAGGAAGGCTTAGGCTGCAGGCAGAGCTGGGTGGAGGAGCAGAACCAAGGGGCTGAATGAATGGGATGTTGAGATTGCCAGAGGGAAAATGCCAGCATGATGGCAGGTCCCAGGAACTTTCTCTCCATTTGTGTTTCCAGCACATCAAGGAAAAGCTGGAAGCAGAACTGCAGGAAGCGCAGAGGAAGATGATGGCAGTGGAGAGGAGGCGACAGGAAGAACTGGAAGGATTCCAAGAGGAAATCCGTCTCCTGCTCCAGCACTGGGAGGCTCTACAAAACCAGGTGAGTGAAGCAGCAGTAGGCACTGCAGTCATGCAAAAGGTGGTCTCTGCCCTTCTTGCCTTTCCATTGCAGAGCAGCAGGCTGGTGGGGGGAATCCCTCTGACTGCCATCCTGCTGTGGTCGCAGCTGCTCTGAAGGGCACTTACTGGTCCGCTGACTCTCAGCTGCCACCCTGGACATCTCAGCTTGCAACCTCTCACCTATGTTGTGTGGCGAGTTGGAAGCCATCTCCTCCACCTTTCTGTGCAGGTCCTGCAAGAAAAGGCACGTGAGAAGACCGCTCTCTTGGAGAAGCTGTGCCAGACCCAGGTGGAGCTGCTCCAAACCCGGCAGCAGCAAGGCCAGCGCAGGCAGGAGGTGAGAGAGGAGCAAGGCAATGGGCAGGTAAGCATGAGTAGCCCGGGGACAGAGGGGAGGGCAGTAACAAGGGCCTGCAAGGAAGATTTTGGGACTGAGGAGGGAAGGACCACTGCAGGCAAGTCCCAGCAGGTGATGGGTCTCAAAGCTGAGCAAGATCTGAGTGAGGCACAGGAACTGTGAAGGCAGAAAGTGCGGGAGGCTGAACACTTGTGGATGAATAGAGGAGACAATGGCAGGAGATGGAACATCCCAACAGGGAGCTGCAAGTGTGTCTGCAGTCCTTGGAGCGGGAAGGGAGAAGTGGGGATGAAGGGGAGCGCTCGTTATTGCAGTCATTTCTCAGAAACTCTGTGAAAATGTTTAATTAATCCGTTGAAGAGCCCTGGAGGCGGCATCTTCGTGAAGGCTTGCATTGCAAATGGGATCTCTGGGGCGTCTCTGCCAGCCACCTTTCTGACACAAACCAATTGCTTGTCCCAGATCTACAGAGGCGAACCTGCCAGCGAACCTGCTGCTGCAGCAGCCCCCTGGAACGCAGCCTCCACTCCCCAGCCTGAGAACTCGAGCACCAGCAGTTGGTCCAGCTCACGCCTGGTCGCAGAGCAGCTGCGAGAGCTGAGAGAGGAGGAGGCCCTGAAGCTGCTGAGTACGTCTGGTGTATTTCTTGTCTGCTACAGCAGTGTCTTGTGTGCATGTCTCAGCTTGAGCTGTGCCACATGGTCCTCCTCACTGTAGTGTCACACAGGCATTCATGGCTCCCTGCAGATCGTGCTGCTGTGCTTGGAGGCAGCACCTGGGACAGCACTCGGGGTGTTCCTCTTGCCTCTGAGGGCAGCTGCCACTGCCTTGGGTTGGCCTGAGCTTCCTCCTACACTAAAGGCAAAAGCAGGGATTGTTCCCAGATGAGCAAAAGGCTCTGACCTGGCAAATGGCCCAGGGAACTCCTGTCTGCTCGTGGCCAACTGGAGCAGAATATTTGGCATCCTAAATTCTCTTTAGACTCCTCACTTCTCACCCATCATCAGAGCCAAATGACTTCACTGAAATCACTTGCTTCAGGCGTTGATTTCTCATTGGTGTCATTTTTGCCTCTTCTGCCTCTTCTGACTACTAGCATTACTTCTGCAGTTAATTTTTGTGAGAACTCTACATTTTTCCAGAGAGAACTCCCTTGGACAAATATCGGGTGAAAGCATGAAGAGGAGAGGAAGGCAAAGGCGTTTTCAGTCGGCCCCAATAGAAAAAAAAAAAAAAGATACTTTGATAACAATCCCTCTTTCAGATCTTACTTTTATGCTTCTAAAGATGAATCAAGGAGACACATCTATGTGGCATGATCAGGTACAAGTGCCCTGCAGACAATTCTCACCACCAAGCCTCCAGCCCATCCGCTGGATATTCCACAGGTTCAGGGCACTTTGTCATGGCCAATTCCCAGCCAGTCAATACTCCTGGATTAAGAGCTGGCCTCAAGCCAGCTACAAGCCCTGCACAGATCAGACCTTAGGGAAACAGTTTTTATCCCAGTTTACTCTGTGTCTACCATCAAGGGATGAAAAGTGGATTGATCTACTCCTCCGTGTGTCTGTTCTCAAACACAGTGAGCTTCTGCCTTGAATGTGGCAACAGCTCTTAGTGGGGCCAGAGAGGCTGCCTTTTGGATCTGCCTGCAGCTGGTATCTCTGCTTTCAAGACAGCATGTTGCATTTTGTGTCTTTCAGGGAGCATTGTGAGCGATGGAGATCCACTGAAGAAATACACGGGATGGGAAAATATTGGCCAAGGGTGAGTGCAACCACACTTCCTTCGACAAAGCCAGAGGCCAGGGATTTTGCTGGTGCCACACTCAAGCGTGAAGTCGAGCAGGCTCCCAGAGTGCTCAGACATGGGGCCAAGGTTCTCCCGTCTCTCAGTGCTGATCAGAATTTCTTTGCTGCTCTTCTGTTTCCAGGGGGTTCGGAACCGTGTATAGAGCATTTGATGCTGTCACAGGAGGAGAGGTCAGTGCCAACAACCCCCCAGATTTTGCAGCTCTTGAGTGCTCTCCTCTGCGGTGTGAGCTGTGGCTGGAGCTCTGGCTCACCGGACTTTGCTGCCAAGGCTGTTCTCCTGAAGTCCAGCCTAGAGGCAGCCTGCAAAATGCATTTGGGGCAGACTTTGTTGTTCTTCACTACCTGAAAGAATGCAAGGAGGGCAGCGTTATGTTGCAGAGAAGGACACGCTAGCGTGGTCTTATCTGATAAAGGGGCCATGACTGGCTGATGGCGACTGCCGTCGTTTAGGCCCAATTTGTCTCCATCTCAGGTTCAGAAACAGAGAAGATTTAGCTTCTTTGTCACAAGGGTTTTCATCTTGAAAATCTAATGCAAAAGCTAATGAAGGAGAGATCACGTTTGCAACACACTTTTGGCTTTCAGTCCTAGTTAAGTTGCTTGGCACACAAGAATGAGAAGACTTTTCCCAAGAGCAAAGATCTCTCCTGAGCAGTGCCATCCTGGTTTGGTCCAGTGTCCTTTACAGCCCATCACAGAGATGCTCTTTGTAAGAAGCAGATACTGCAGTGTCTTAGAGAGTCCCTCTGCTCTTTGGGGTTCCAGCCCCACATTCCTGAATTCTCATTTCTGGCTGTCAGCAAATACATCAGAATCTTTGTGGTAGTTCCTTATCCACTGGCAGTGCTGCGCTTGGGAACTGTGCCTAGAGAGAGGTCCACAAGGTGTCTAAAAGCCCTAAGCCCCACTTATCACCTAGGGCATATCCCATTGCAAATCTTAACCATTTCATCAGTACTGTGATTGCTTTCCTGGTCAGCTGAGAAAGTAGCAGTTTGTGAAATAGGCATCAGACCCCCTAGAAATGCGAAGGCATTCCCAGCTGTTTGGACATATTTCCACCAGAGCAAAATTGCTTTGTGCTTGCCAATCATCTGTAAATGATAATAGTGGTGACACACTAGGGCCCTTTGGGAAGAATGTGGGTGCTGAGTGTTGTTAGAGCTTTGTGGTTGCTAGTTTTGAGACCATTTCTGCCAAGTGCACAAGGAACACACCCATGGCCCTGGGCCCTGGAACTGGCACCCGAGGGAGCGGAGAAAGGGGCTGTTGGAATGCCAGTTATGAATTGCTCTGATGTTGAACCACGAGGCCATTGGGCACAGCTTGCCTGTGACATTCCAAAACCCTGCACTCCCTGCTCGTGGTGGTCTCGTGAAAGAGACTTCTCAAGGTCATGGTTGTCAACCCCACTTTAGGTGGCCATCAAGCAAGTCAAGCTCCACCAACAGAGCAAAGAGGAACTCCTGAAAGAGATCCTGGTCCTGAGGGATAAGAACCACCCCAACATCGTTACCTATTTAGACAGGTATGCAGTTCTGGTGTTATCATGTGAATGTTCATTTACATACTTGCAAGCCAAAGGTCAGAAAGTTCTTTACTCCCCAGCAGAAAATGGATCTTTTAATTTATATTAATAATCTGCTTGCATACGACGTATGGGAGGAGATTGCATTTGGTCTGCATTAGTGCTTCCTGGCATCCATAGCCTAAACACTGTTCCAAAAATCTGGATCTCTTCCTAAATCAACAGCCTGTATGTTCTCTCCCTTCATGTTGCAGTGGGCTTGGATGTTTTTCGAGTGTCTCATTCCTCTCCACGCTGTGGTTTTCCCCTCCCAGCTACCTTGTCCGTCAGGAGCTCTGGCTGGTGATGGAGCACATGGACGGAGGCTCTTTGACGGATGTTATTAGCGAGACCTGGATGGCCGTAGGACAGATAGCAGCTGTCTGTCGGGAGGTAAGGGATCCCACTTATGGTGCTTCTGATGGCTTGGAATGGATTGTCCTGGTAAGGAGGCAGTGTGAACAGGAGGGGTTTCATCTGCAGAGCTTTGTTCCTGTGTTCGCTTGAGCGAACTGCCTGCCATTGTCCCGGCACTTCCTATACTCTGTTCTTATGATCCTCTTATCTACCGTGGTTTTACTGTCTCGCTCTGTCTTTCTTTAAATGTATTTACTGTTGCCCACTTGGCCTCTCTCAGCATTGGCCTGGAGCCTGTCTCTATTGCATTGCTTGCCTGGAAAAGCAAAGGTGCTGGTAGAAGTTGGGAGGAATGGCAAAAGAAAAATCCAGACTCATTTTTGCCACTCCTCAGCTTCAAAGCACAGCACTGCCCCCAAGACGGTGTTTGCTTCTCAAGACTGACTAATGGGCTACTTCCAAGGCTGCTGTCCAGGCTAGCAAGAAAATCTCCATCGTTCAGCCTCCCGCCCAAAAGCGACCCACTTCATGCCATTTGTTGGCAAAGCCTCCTTTTTCCTCTGGGGGGAGAGAGCACAAGCAGTGCAGCAGCAGTCATTCTGGATGGCTTTGCAGGGCACTAGAGCAACAAGGGATGTTTCTGATTCAAAGCTAATACGCCTTCACTTAGAAAGACACTGCTCTGCTAGTGTTGGAGCAGCAAGCTCTTCCGCTTGACAGCACCATGCGCTGGCTTCGCTCACTATTCCCCTCAAAAGGGGGGAATCTTTTAGAGCAGTTTCCTTTCTTGTGGGATGAAATCAGATGGCTCAGTTTCACCCTCTTTTTTTTTTTTTTTTCTCTCTTGCAGTGCCTGCAGGGACTGGCTTTCCTTCATTCCAACTGGGTCATCCACAGAGACATTAAAAGTGACAACATTCTTCTGGGCCTGGACGGAGCGGTGAAGTTGGGTGGGTGTTCTTGGTTGGGCTCAGAGTTCTGGGCATGCAGTGTGGGGCTGCTGTGGAGTGACTGCCACTTCCCCAACAGCGCTGCTGAGTGGCTTTGGGGGGTGTGTGTCCCTTCCAGAGGCATGGAGTTACAATGGAAACCTTCAGGGGAATAAGTGAAAGGCACTGCTTGAAGCATGGGACTTTTGTTCTGTGGACAATGCCCTATTTCCTTGGTTGAAGCCTTGAGGAAACAGAGCACGGCCACTTTTGCAGATAGATCCAGCACCACCTTCTCAGACTGAGAGTGGGCCATTCTTTCCCTTGGTTTCCTAAGGGAAGCGTGTTTGAACAGTGTTTGTCTTTCTCCTCAGCTGATTTTGGCCTCTGTGCTCAGCTCACCCCTGAGCACAGGAAACGGAGCTCCATGGTCGGGACTGTTTACTGGATGGCTCCTGAAGTTGTGAGAAGCCAACCCTACGGCCCCAAGGTGGACATCTGGTCTCTGGGCATCGTGGCAGTCGAGATGCTGGAAGGAGAGCCTCCTTACTTTAAGCAAAGCCCTTCCATGGTAAGGTGCAAATGCCCTCAGGCACAAGTGTCTTTCTAAGCCCTCCCATCTTCTGCCTCAAATGCCCCAAAATGCCATTCCCAGCAGCTTGAACTACTTCCAACAAGGTCCACTTCTAAAAATCTCCCTGGAGCACACCAGCATCTGCTGGAGCTCTGTTGCCATCAATGGCACAACCTCCAAAGAGAAACTTTCACTTCAGAAACCTTTCTTCTTAGCCTTCAGTGGTGCTTGAAATGTCTGGTGCAGGTTCTGATCTTTCTCAGCTCTCTCTCTCAGCGAGACAGTTTCAGGCTTCTAAATCATCTGTATATTGTCCTGTCCCGTGTCTGGGTGGTCTGGGTCAGTTTAGGATCTTGCTTTCACAGACTGCAGCCCTAATTGTATGCCAAATCCTTGACTGTTTCTTGGGACGTGAAAGAAATCGATGAGCTTATTGCCCCTTTGCAGCTCCTGAACACAGATTTCCTTTGGGCTGCACTTGTTTCTCTTTGCCAGCTGCATCCCAGGAAACCAAAGTTCAGCTTCCCAGAGACCTTTTGGCACGGCTGTAGAAATATTGCAAAGGGCTGGTACCTGGCTAAAGATGACTCCCTGCTCATTCGTGGTCCTGAAGAAACTGGCAAGCGAAAGAGCTCCGCTTGTCCTGGCCCTGCTGCTTGGCAGTCGGGTGACTGTGGCTGGAATCCCCCATCTGCAGTTGGCACGGGTGCCGTGTTCCCTTCTGCTGCAGGAGCAGTGACGTCCCTCGGGGAGCACAGTCTGAAACACGGGGAGGACAGGCACTGCAGCTCCCCACTGTGTCCAGTGGCTGGGACCAGCTGCAGAGGGACAGCAGAAGGCTGATTTGGTGGCTTTTCATTCCACTGGAGGCTGGAGCTTAAACAGCGGGCTCTGGGTGCTCAGGTATGGCTACGGAAGAAAGAGGCAGAGGCTCATGTTTCCTTTCTCTTCAGGCTCAAGACCTGATAGCCAGAGAAAGGACACCAAAGCTGCAGAACCCCTGGCTACACTCCTCTCTCTTGCATGACTTCCTGAACTGCTGCCTGCAGAGGGACGAGGAGAGGCGAGCGTCTGCCCAGGAGCTTCTGCAGGTAGAGAGGAAAGGGGCTGCAGGTGGAACAGCTGTCCCATGTCAGGGATTGCTTCGGGGCTAAACTCCAAGGCAGCAGATGGGCCCCCCTCCTGGTCCTCTCCACGCCTGGTGCTTTTCCAAGGAAATCTAAGCAGGATCCTACACTGCTGGGGGTTGCAAGGCACCTGTGAAGGTCATCGAGTCCAAGTGCTCTGCCCTGGGCAGGGACACTCTCAAGGAGATCAGGTTGCTTGCAGCTCCTTCTGGCATGACCTCAAATGTTTCCAGGGCTGGGGCACCTCCCAGCTCCCTGGGCAACCTGTGCCAGTGTTTCACCACTCTCCCCAAAAACACCTTCTTCTCAGAAGACACCTTGAGGAATGAATCTGTGGATTATGGGCCAGCTTTGCCTGCGGTAGCAAGGTCCTGGACATGAAGACAGAGTTGCAGATGGTCCCCTCTGTCCTATTTCTGCATCCTTCTGGCAACCAGAGGAGTCCTGCTTGAGCCTGTGAGGAAGTGAGTTTGGAAAGTAATGCTTCCTCTCTTTTTTTTTTTTTTTTTTTTCTCCTTTTGGCAGCATCCATTTCTACAATCAGCCGAGCCCCTCTCCAGACTGGTTCCTGTGATTGCTTCAGCAAAGCAGTCCAGGGACTACAGGAGATAAGCACACCATTTCAGGATGGCTTTCTCTGAGTGGGACTCAGAATAAAAAACTCTGTAAGAGCTCAACTCCCCTGGAAGATTCCCTTCCTTGTCACCCTGTGAATAAGCTCTCTGGTCCCTTCTCAATTGTCCATTCTTTCTTACAGATGGAAAGTCCCACTTCTGCGGTCTTTGCTATGGTTTTGAAGTGGGAAGAGGCTCCTTCCTTGATCAACTCCACACTGAACTGAAGTGAAGGAAGGGAGCGATGGGGGCAGGGATAGGGAGAGGGACAAAGGAAGGCAAGGAAGGAAAGGCGGTGAGGGGAGGGAGGGAGGCGGGAAGGAAAGAAGGAGGAAGGAAGGCAGGAAGACAGGCAGGAAAGAAGGAAGGAAGGAAGGGAAGCATTTCTCCTGTGAGTTGAGTCGCCGTGGTGAAAAGGTAAAAGGGGCAATTCTGGCTCATTCCCAGTAGACGGCTCCCGAAGTACGGAGAGCACAGCAATGCTGAATGGCCCTGAGGGACAGAGTTCACTGGTGGACATGCCAGTGTTTTGTTAGACACAATCATCTTCAAGATCCTGTCCTCCCTGCACAATTCTATAACCCTGCAGAAACCCTCAAGGGGTGGCAGAAACCCTCTCCTCATGCCAAACCCTGCAGGAACCCTGACCAGGCTTGCCAAGGACGTGCAGGTCTGGCTGCCTTCTTGCCCACAGCAGCAGCAAATGAGTGCACAATGGCAGAAGGCCTTTTTATTTTTCTTCTTGCTTTGCTAGGGATACTTCTTTAAAAGAAGGTTCATTGCCCAATTGACTGCAATTTGCCAAGTACAGGGAGAAATCTGCTAAAGGAGGGCTGTGCCCTCTCCAGCTCTTGAAAGGGCTCTGTGGAGACCTTCCAGCCCAAGACAATTTCTCCAAAGGTGCCTTTTCAATTCACTCCAATTCTCTTCCTCACAGGAACGCACTGCTTGGTCATCCACTGGACAACCTCTGCTTTGGAAACTCTCCAGGACCGGCTGTCAAGGCAAAAGGACAAAAAGAAGAAGATGGTGGAATGGCTCATAATAAATAGTTGTTGGTTCATCTGCACTTCTGCAGCGTTGAAGTCTGAGTGTCTGTCGTATCAGTCACTGGGATCTGAGTAGCCCCAGTGCTTGACACTGGAACTTGAGGAGCTGCACTGCTTCTTGCAGGGAGGGAAGGAGCTGCAGTTTGAGTGGCCCCCCAGTAAACGCAGGGCGTGGTGCAGGGACAGAAGTGGCTTCAGTGCCTGTGGCTGGAGATTGAGTGGCTGCAGTGCCTGTTGTGGGGACTGAAGTAGCCCCCATGCTTGTCACCAGAATTTGTGCAGCTGCAGTCGCTCTGCTTTTCCTTCGAGCTGCAGTGCTTGTCCCTGGGTTGGGGTGACCACCAAGCATTGCTCATGCCTAAACAAGATCTCAGCCATAGGCAAGCCCATGCTGATTCCTGGCAAAAGGAATCCTGGTTTCAAGGGGGATTCAAAGGACATTCAGAATCTTCAAAATTCTCAAATACTTCTGCTGTCAGCCTAGAGGACTTGTGAAGAACGAGGGAGGGAGGCGGGCAGCCGTTGGCCTGCTTGGTCACAAGGACACACTGCTGGTTCCTGAACACCTTGTTGTCCACCAGGATCCCCACATCCTTCTCCCATCAGGTGCTCCTGCCTTTGCTGACAGGCTCTCTGGCAATGGCAGCTTGAGCTGCAGAGTCAGGCCCAGCCCCTGGGGCTCCTCCTGGCCGGGTGTGAGCACAGCAAGGAGGTGTCCCAGCTCCCTGTGTCCTGGGGATCTCTGGGAGGCTGGGAATGAGCCGACTCTGCCTGACTTTTGGAGATGGGGGAGCCAATTTCTGTGCCATGGGTCCCTCTGCTCTGCAGGGTAACACAGGAGTGTAACTTGGAACTGTGTCTCAGAAAGGTGCCAGTGCAGGGCAGCCGGGCACAGGACAGAGGGTCAGACCAGCTGCCCTCACTCTGCCCTGGGCCTCAGACAATCCTCCTGCCTCACAGGCCTCTCTGTTCTCCCTGAGTGCAGCAGAATCTCTCCCTCTGCCTTCTGCCATCCCCCTTCCTGCAGCCTGGCAGTGCTGTTGCTGACCAGCTGCTCTGCCATAGGAGCAGATTCTTTGTCAAAGTTCCCACAGCAGAACTGGACCTGCCCTCACTGTTCCTGTGCACTGATGGGGTAGCAGGGCTGACTCCCCAGTGTCCTGCAGGTCGAGGTCCTGCTCCTCACAGAGCACTTGGCCAGTAGCAATCAGGGCTCCAGCAACCAAGGTGAAGGAAGGACACCTGGCCATGGTCAAGGGGGAGGTGTTGAGTAGCAGGGATGGATCTATGAGAAAGGGCTTTGGCTTTTCACAGAGAAGTCTGCCCTGCACACTCACTGTCATTTCCTCCTTGAACAGGTCCCCATGTACAGAGGCAGCAAATGCCCAACAGCAGCTCCATGGCCCAGTTCCTGCTGCTGGCATTGTCAGACAGGCAAGAGCTGCAGCTGCTGCACTTCTGGCTCTTCCTGGGCATCTCCCTGGCTGCCCTCCTGGGCAACGGCCTCATCCTCAGCGCCGTAGCCTGCGACCAGCACCTGCACACCCCCAGGGACTTCTTCCTGCTGCACCTCTCCCTCACAGACCTGGGCTGCATCTGCACCACTGTGCCCAAAGCCATGCACAACTCCCTCTGGGGCACCACAACCATCTCCTACACAGGATGTGCTGCTCAGGTATTTTTCTTTCTGTTCTTCATCTCAGCAGAGTTTTCCCTCCTAACCGTCATGTGCTACGACCGCTACGTTGCCATCTGCAAACCCCTGCACTACGGGACCCTCCTGGGCAGCAGAGCTTGTGCCCACATGGCAGCAGCTGCCTGGGCCTCTGGGTTTCTCTATTCTCTGCTGCACACAGCCAATACATTTTCCCTGCCCCTGTGCCAGGGCAATGCCCTGGGCCACTTCTGCTGTGAAATCCCACACATCCTCAAGCTCTCCTGCTCACTCTCCAGCCTCAGGGAACTTGGGCTCCTGGTGTGCAGTGTTTACCTTCAGGGACCAGCTTGCAGGTACAAACTGAACCATTTCTTGAATGCAAACTTTCCTATCTAGAAGGTTTGGGGAAGGCAGGGCACAGAGGGTACATTTTCCATCTGTTCCTGGCTCAGAGGGCAGAGATATCCAGGGCAGTGTTTCTCTGCAAACACAAAGGCAAGCAGTTTCTCATTACAATTACAAAGATTGATGGCACAAAGCAAGGCCATAGAGATTTACTCCAGCAGACAGCAAGCCCTGTTAGTTTTGCTTATCACTAATTAATGCAAGAATCTCAAGGAGGAAGTGTCAGCAGCTCTTCATCCCAGGGCTTCTTGCTGAGATATCTTGTTCTCTCTCCAGTGTCATTAGGAATTCCCACTCCTTCAATGGTGTTGAGTGCCTGTTTATCACTTGGCTGGTTTGTTTTCACTGTTTTCTCCTCTGTGCAGATCTTCAGGGCTGTGCTGAGGATGCCCCTGAGCAGGGACAGCACAAAGCCTTTTCCAGGTGCCTCCCTCACCTGGCCTTGGTCTCCCTGTTCCTCAGCACTGCCACATTTACCAACCTGAACCCCCTTTCCATCTCCTCCCCATCCCTGGATCTGGCACTGTCAGTTCTGTACTCAGTGGTTCCTTCAGCCCTGAACCCCCTCATCTACAGCCTGAAGAACAAGGAACTCAAAGATTCCATGGGGAAATTGGTTACTGGCTGTTTTCAAAAGGAATGAACTGTCTGTGCTCTTCTGCAGAGCATTCAGAATTTAATTCATTACAATCTCAGACTGTTTTCTCTTATTTGTTCTTCTATTGGTGCATTTTCTTATTTGTTTTTTGTTATAAATATTTGACAAAAAACCCACAGCATTTCTACAGCAGTATCTACCATTCTTTTGTAAATCCAAGACTTCCCAAAGGCTTGTTCTCTGTCCAGTTAAAATAAAGAAATGCCCTGCCCTGATTTCTGTGTGCCCAAGACCCTTCTGCCCCCTGACTGCAGGGGCAGTGCCTGTGTGGGGCCGTGGAGAGCAGAGACCCCCAGCACAGCAGCCCAGCCAGGGCCAAGGGCACTTCCTCTTGCCACGGCCACTCTTGGCAACTGCCCCCTCTCCTTCCCAGCCCTGCTGGGGCTGCAAGGCCTGAGTGCTCTGGCAGCTTGGGCACAGTCCTGCTGCGTGTCCCTGCTGCCATCACAGGCAGGGACAGGCCCTGGGCACTGCTGGCACAGAGCTGGGCTCCACCCCAGCAGCTCCAGCAGCAAAGGCCATCTCCTGAGGGCAGCCCAGGAAGGCTTCAGGCTCTTCCTGCCCAGTCCCTGTCAGGAATGTGCTCCAGGAATGCCCTGGCAGAGCAAATGCCGATGGCCCTGTCTCCTCCAGCCCCTCCTCTGCCTTTCTGGCCTGGCCCTTTCATTGCACCCCAGCAAAGCAGCCTGGGCACCATCTCCCCTGGGCACTCAGAGGGCTCCTGTCAGCAGGACTGGCAGATTTCTCTGCAAGCTGCATTTGTCCCTGTCCCAGGGCACAGCTCAGAGTGTGGAAACACTGCCAGGCTCCACATCCTGGAGAGCTTTTTCAAGACAAAAATAGGGAGAGGAAGAACAAAAGAGGCCAAAAAAGAGATGTGAAAGGTGCCCCAAAAATCAGGAGCTTCCTCTGAGCCATCTTTCCATAATCAAATGGACTTTGATAAGTAGCTGCACCAAAATATTCTGGTAGACAATGAAAGAATCAGCTTCAGATAATAGATAGAAAGTGCTGTCATTGAAAAAAAATGGGGAAATAATGTTGAAATTGAAAAGAAAGAAAGGTCTGGTAATGCTGACAAGGAAGCCTTCAGCTTTCTTGTATTCTCTTCAGGTGAATACATTTTCTTTTGTTTTGTCTAGATGTAGTTTTATTTGTTAATATTTTGAGAAATTTAGTGAAATACAAAATTTGATGCCTTCCAAGGCAGAGGGTTCATGCATATAATACTTATTTCTATGATTCCAAATATGCATAAATTCTTGTACCACCTCCCAGGCAAAATTTGAGTTTCTTGATTCTCAGTTGATTGAGACAGAATTTTACAAATATAAAAGCTTCTCCCAAGCCAATTTCTTTTTCACTAAAAAGACAAACTTGGCAAAAATGAGAGTAGCAATACATAAAATGGCTTGTCTTACACAACCTTACCAGTGAGTTGCTCATGAAAAAAACACAAAGAAGTCACACAATTTATTAATAAGCTGATTAATACAAGCAATTTTGGGAGTAGAGGAGACAAACACAATGTTTGGGGTAAACTTTTATGTGTTGCAAAACTACTGAGACAAAAATACATACAGCTGTGCATATCACAGAGTTATGGAGATAAAAACACAAACACATGCAGACAATCAGCACTGCAAAGAACAAATAACTCCCCAGTCCTGCTGCTACTTCATTCTCTCAGGGGATACTTGTAAACTGATAACACAAGCAATTGTGGGGGCAGTTATCTTTGCTGCCAATTGTGGCAATTGAAAGCTTTATCAGTCTCACACAGTTTGATCTCATCTGCTGGCAGGTTCCTGCAAAAAAAAAAAAGGAAATCTGGCCTACTAGGGACTGATTATTAAAAAGAAGGAACTATCAATTTATCCAACTCCTTTTCTTGTCTGGCATGATGCCACTAGGGCAGCAATAATGGGGAAATCTGGAACACATCTCCTCCCAAAAGCAAATAAACCCAGAGCGGGCTGGAGCTCCTTTTCACTCCTCACCATCTTTATTTGCTCTAGGGTGGCCAAGGTGTCAGAGGGAACACACACTGCTACTTTTCCTGTGGGAATTTGAAGGCTCAGACTTTCCAGGTGGGTGACAGTGTTTGTCTGAGCCTGGTTCACTGTGGTGACATCGGCAATGTGGTCAGTCAGTTCAGCTTTGTTCTGTACAGCAGCTGTTTGTGGGCAGTGTCAACACTCAGGGAATGAACTGTCAGCTGCCACCACCCAGCAGGTTCATGGCCAGACACACAGGAGAACTGCATGGGGAGTGTATGGGGACAATTAACCCTTGCTCCTGCAACTCTGCCCTTTCTGGGGTCATTTTTTCACGGGTCCCTGAAGGTGGGGGTTACCTTTGTTGTTTGGCAGGGAGGCAGGCTGTGAGCAGTTTGTAACAGAGGGACAGAGGGAGATGGGAGACCAAACAGCCATCCTTCCCCTCTGGCATCTGTCCAGGCCTGCCCCTTTAATAGATCCAACCCCAGGGTGTTAGCTGGCAGTGGCCCCACCATCAGGACAGCTTCTGTGGCTGTCTCATCTCCTGCTAAGCAGCATTTCACCCAACTATGTCCTGGGGTTGGGATTTGCCAAAGGCATCAGTTCCCCATATCCCTTTTTTGTCTGAAGTAATGCCACAAGGAGCAGAAACTTGAGTTGGAGTGCTGAGACCTGGGCACCAGCATCTACCACAAAGGTAGCTAAGGATTTCAGAGGGCCCAGGGGAAAGGTGGTTACCAAATCTCCCTGGCTGTTTTCTGTGAGCTTTCTCTCATAAACCCACCGGTCATTCTTTGGCTTACTGACTGGAGAGCAACTCCAGTTTCTTGACTCAGAACTGGTCAAACTGGTTGGTCCAGTTTGGTTTCTGGAGAGGCTGAGGGGATGTTAGTGTTGGGCTCCTGAGGGGGTTGCTGCCAGGAGGTGACTCCTGTTCTTTGACTTGTCCCAGTGCTTAATCAAGCATTCCAGATTAGTGGCAGGTAATGTGTCCATTACTTACTGAGGAATCCCTTTTGCAACACCCTCCCCCCACAAACTGTGCCTCTTTCACCCACTAGATGACACATTTTGTTGACAAATACCTGGTGAGGTGGGTTTTTGGACCTTCCCTGCCCTCCTGGGGTGTGTTCTCTGGCCACTTGTAGCAGAGAGCCCCAACTGCTGCCCGGTTGCTCTTAATTCTTGGGCTCCCTCCAAGCAGGTTATTCCTGGTGGGGCACCCCTTCTTCTAGGCTTTGGGGTTGCCTTTATGCACTCTTGGAATTGTTTAGCATAAACTTTTAGTGCATCAGGCAGACCTCAGATCAGGACAGGAAATCTCTGTGAATCCACCTCGAGTTCCACGGGGGAATTTTGTTGTGGGTCCAATAATTTTGTGTGCATGAATTGGAGACATTGTGGGGTTTTTGTGCACTTTTTACAAGGTGGCCAACTGTAGGGGTTGGAATTGTGTGAGGATCTCCCCTTTCTATGGGGTCCAACCCTCCTGGCCAGTAGGCAGCTCTCTGGGTCAGGGACCACTCTGCTCTGTTCTCATTTGTGGTCAGGAAGAGCCCTGGGCCCCAAAATCCTGGGGCCTCATCCTCACTCAACAGAATTTGATCTCCCCCAGTAAGGGACACCCTCCACACAGATTCAGTCTCTGATTCATTGGCCTTAGGGCTGGATTTGTCCTGAAATTTGGTCAGGGCTGTCCCCGTGTATGGGGCAGTGTCTGTGGCAGTTTGCAGAGCTGCCCCTCGGCCAGTGGCTTCAGTTTTAATGAGGGGACACAAATGTATTACTGTGTCCTCCAGAGAACTTTGCTTAAGCTCTTCCCATTTCCCACAGGGGTACAGGGCTTTATTAACATCCACTGGTCTGGGCTATTTTAAATTGATGTCCCATAGCTCACAATTTTTCATTTCTAGTGCCTTTCTAAGCCTTTCATTTTGCTCCTCCTCATCTTGGACGGCAAGTTAACTTGCAGTTAACTGCAAGCCTTCTTTTTCTAATTGCTCCTGTAATGCCTTCATTGACTCTTGTAAAGATCTTATCCCCTCACCTGTAGATTTCTGAATAGCAGATCTCTCCTTTCGTCTTGTTCTAAGGACAACCCCTAAAACAGCCCCTACAAGAAGTAGTCCTAAACCAAGGACAGACATCAAGAGGGAATAATCCCCACATAACTCCCCCTGGGGTGTCATTCCTTTTGACTCAGGCATTAACCCAGCTCAGGTTATGTCTTTCTCCCCCTTAACCCTCTGAGGGTCGGCTTGACTCTCTCCTGGAAAACCTTTTAACAGGTCTAATGTGGCCGGGTCACACTGAGAGGAGAAAAAATATCACTATAATTTCACAATTAAGGGGATAGTCACCGTTTCACTTGCCCTCGGTATCAATTTTGGACTACACCGATTACTGCACCACATCCAAAGGATCCTTGTCCGTGGCACCAAAAATCTTATGACCTGTCCCAGAAAGCAGCCTCCCACTTGCCAGCCCCGCCCTCGTGGGGTGACACTGTCCCCTCCCTACAGGACAATCCCCCCGAAATCCTCGGGGGTCCTTTTGTTTCTATTGCTGGTTGCTGCTTCATCCTGGGGACCTGCGGGCCCCTCTGCAATCCCATCCCTGGGGCACAATCTGCTCTGCAGAGCTCGACTGACTCCCTGCACACTTAGCAGGGCAATCTGTGCTCGCAGCCCGAGGATGTCACGCCCCCCACGCTCCCCCCAGGCTATTTGGGATGAATTCCCCGTTCCCGGGCACCCTTGGGATGGGGGAGGGCGATTGTTCTGCTGCAGTTCCTGTTCCTGCTCCGCCCCTGTCCCTTCCCTCGCTGCCGCTGTCGGGTGAGCGGGACGGACACGACGGGAAAGGGGCGAGAGAAGCGAAAAGAGCGGGTTGGACCCCCAAAGGGAGCGCGAGGGGCAGGGGGGTCACCCCCAAAGGGAGCTGGGGGGAGCCAGGGTTTGGGGGGCCAGTTGGAGAGGGGGTAATGGGAGGGGGGAGAGCGGCAGCGGGGTTGCCGTGGGGGTGCCTTGGTGTCCCCATGCCTTGATCCCTGGGGAGCGGGGGAGCCTGGAGAGAGGGGGGATCTCCGAGAGCCCCGAGAGGTTGGAGAGGGGGGAGGTTGGGCCACTGTGCCGAGCCAGCGGTCGGGGCCGTGCTGTTGGTGCCAAATTGGCTCAGGCTGAAGCGAGAGCCCGCCCTCGTGTCGGGGAGGGAGCCCGACCCACTCGCTGCTCTCGTTGGGCTGGGGCAGCCTCTGGTGTCCCCCCGACCGTGGGGCTGTTTGGGTGCCTTGGGCACAGGCGGGCCTTGGGCAGGGCTGTGCCCTTGGGGGTCCCCGGGAGGTGTTTTTGGGGGTGCCAGGGTGGGTTCCTGGCGGTGGGCGAGGGGATGCGGGTCCCCCTCCGCAGTGGGGTTGGTGTTGCTGGGTCAGGCCCCGCCGGCTCCATTGTCAGCCCGGGGCAAGCGGGGGGGATACAGCGGCTTTGGGCCCCCCTTGGGATTGCCGGGGTGGGTGTGGAGCTGCCGAGGGTGGAAGATGGAGCAGGGCGATGCCGGAGCTGGGGGACCCCCGGCAGGCTGGAGGGGGGAGCACGGAGAGGGAGGAGCCCCGGGACTCCCGAGAGCCTGAAATGAGAGGCATGGAACAGGGTAAGCCTGGACAGTGGGGATCCCTGGAAAAAATGTGGGGACTCTTGGGACCCACAGCACTCCAAGGCATCCCTAAGTGGGACTCCCAACAACCCAGACAGGAGAAACCCTCTGAACCCCAGAAGGGAGAGACCAGAGAAGAGGAACTTTGAGGAGAGTTTTTATGGGATGAATCTTCATATTTTGGAGTATTTTTTAGCGGAATCTCAAATTTTTGCAGTTTGCGGGGGGTAGGGGGTCCTCTTGCTGTTTCTGAGGGTTTTCTTTCCTGAATGCCAGTGGTTTAGGTTTTTCTGGTCTGTTTTGGAGGTTTTTATGGTCCCAGGATGCCTGGTGAGTGCTAGGGATGGACTTGGGCAGGAGGAACTCCCAAGCCAATGTGCTCAGCCCTTGTTTCCCCCCCCAGCAGGATTTGTCCTTTCCAAAGCTTGGGTGGATGGAGGAGGAGGCTGCGAAGGAGAGGAAACAACCACGGGCCCCCCAGGCAGGTGAGGAGGAAGTCAGTGCCCCTTTGGCCCTGTCTTGTGGTGCCTGTGGGGGCCAGATCTGGGGGGGATGTGCTTGGCCTTCCCTCTGGGCTGGAGACAAATCCCCTGCCTGTCCTTCTTCCTTCCTGCCCCAGGCCCCGAGCTGAGGACGGAGAGCACGGAGGACAAATCCCCCCGGCAGAGCCTGCTGGGAGAGGCCGTTTTGAAGGGCTCCCCGGCGCAGGAAGGCAGCGGGGAGGAAAAGGCCCGGAGATGCCCCCGGAGGAGGGGCTGCAAAGCCAGCCCAGGGAGCTGTGAGGAGGAAAGACCCGTCCTGTGCCGGGAAGGCGGCCGGAGCTTGAGCCGGAGCTCCGAGCTGGTGGTCCCTGAGCAGCCTCCCAGCAGGGAGAAGCCCTTCAGGTGCTTGGAATGTGGGAAGAGCTTCAGGCACAGGTCCCACCTCCTCAGGCACCAGCACATCCACACTGGGGAACGGCCCTACACATGTGGGGAATGTGGGAAGAGCTTCAGGGACAGCTCAACCCTGATCCGACACCAGCTCATCCACACTGGGGAACGGCCCTACCCGTGTAGAGAATGTGGGAAGAGCTTCAGGGAGAGCTCCAAGCTCCTCAGGCACCAGCACATCCACACTGGGGAACGGCCCTACACGTGTAGGGAATGTGGGAAGAGCTTCAGGGACAGCTCCAACCTCCGCAACCACCAGCGCGTCCACACCAGGGAACGGCCCTACAAGTGTAGGGAATGTGGGAAGAACTTCACTGATAGATCCAGCCTGATCAAACACCAGGTTATCCACACTGGGGAATGGCCCTACAAGTGCTTGGAATGTGGGAAGAGGTTTAGGACCAGCTCACATCTCCTCATGCATGAGCAGACACACACAGATGAGAGGCCCTTCCGCTGCACCGACTGCAGGAAGGGCTTCCAACGCAACTCCCACCTTGTCAGGCACCGGCGCATCCACACCGGGGAGAGGCCCTACAAGTGTGGGGAGTGTGGGAAGAGCTTCACCCGGAGCTCCCACTTGACCAGACACCAATGGACCCATCAGAAAGGGAAGGCCTAAGAGTGCCTCAACTGCGAGAAGAGCTTTGGCCACTGTTCCCACCCCAAATCCCCCCTGATGGTGAGGCAACCCCTGGAGTCCAGTGACTGTCAGTCCATCCCTTTCTACCAGAAAGGGCCAGTCCCCTTTGCCAGGGGCAGGTTGTGCCAACAGAACCCTTCTTGGGGGTGTGTGGAGATTCCTGCCTTGGCTGGGACCCCCCAAGGTCAGTGCTGGAGGTTGAGAGCAGAGATCTCCCCACGAGCGTTGGTTCCATCCCTCTCTAATTCATAATTCTTGCTTTGGTGCCAGCTTGAGTAGAATTGCTTCAACAATTGCTTTAGTGTAGAGCACTGTCCTATCTTATGCTGTCCTACTGGTAGTTTTAGTGTTTCTATTGTGCAGTAAATAATTCTGATGAAGATCTTTTTTTCTGATCATTTGTAACCCTAAATAATTAATTTTTATCAATAGATGTGATTTGCCATCCTTAAAACCTGGGGGACAAAAGTGGTTCAGCCCCACCTCTGTAATTCCTCTAAACTGAAAGTGTGGGATACACCCAGAGCTGGACTGGATCCAGCGGGATCAGAACTGGGGCAACTGGGATCATACTGGGAGCAGCTGAGCCCCTGCTGGGGTCATACTGGGATCATACTGGGAGTGACTGCAATAATACTGGGAGTGAGAGGGACTGCAGCCATACTGGGGATGAGTGGGATCAAACTGGTCTCTTACTGGAGGTGTCTGGAAGTTCCTGGGATCATACTGGGGGTGACTGAACTCATACTGGGATCATAGTGGGAGCAACTGGGACCATGCAGGGGCAAATGGCATCGTCCAGGCAGTGCCTGACAGTGCCTGGGGTCATACTGGACTCAAACTGGGAGTCCCTGAGAGGGAAAGGAACCATCCTGGGTGGACTGTGAGCAACTGGGACCACCTAGGGGGCAACTGGGATCCTATTGGGAGTGACTGGGATCATAGTGGAAGTAATCAGCACCATACTGGGATCATAGCAGGAGTGACTGTAAGGGACCAGGATCAAACTGGGAGTGACTGGAACTATGCAGGGGGGAAGTGGGAGCCAGTGGGGCCGTCCTGGAAGCCAACTGGGAACATACTTGGAGCAACTGGGATCATGCTGGAAGCAACTGGGAGTAACTGGGAGTGACAGGGTGCATGCTGGAGGCAACTGGCATGAACTGGGAGTGACTGGGATCACACTGCTGGGAACTGGGACCATCCTGGGGCAAGTGGAAGTCACTGGGTGTCGTGGGTTTCTGAGGGTGGGTTTTGGTAGCGGGGGGGCTCCAGGGGTGGCTTCTGTTGGAAGCTGCCAGAAGCTTCCCCTGCCCCGTGGAGCCAATGCCAGCTGCTCCAGGACGGACTTGCTGCCGCTGGCCAAGGCCGAGCCCATCAGGAGCAACAGGAACAGCTCTGGGATCACAGATTTAGGGCCAGAAGGAATTGCAGCCAGGGAAGAGCAGAGTGGGAAGGTGGGAACAGCAATGCAGACCCCAAGGGTGATGCAGAAGGAGGGGCAGGAGGTGCTCCAGGCCCTGCAGCCCCTGGGGGAGCATCGGGGTGCAGAGACCCCCCTGCAGCCCCTGGGGGAGCATCGGGGTGCAGAGACCCCCCTGCAGCCCCTGGGGGAGCATTGGGGTGCAGAGACCCCCCTGCAGCCCCTGGAGGCTCCCACGCTGGAGCAGGGGGATGCAGGAAGGAGGCTGTGACCCCGGGGCAGGCCCAGGATGGAGCAGGTCCTGGCAGGGACCTGCAGCCCGTGCAGAGGGAAGCCCAGGCTGGAGCAGGTTTTTCCCGGGCAGGACTCGTGGCCCCTGTGGGGGACCCACGCCGGGTCAGCTCATCCCTGAAGGACTGACCCCATGGAGGAGGGACCCACGGGACAGCAGGGTGGGAAGAGCTGCTGCCCGAGGGATGGACTCACTGCAGAGGTCCATCCAGGACTGTCTCCCGTGGGAGGGACCCTCATGGGAACAGACTCAGAGCTGTGGCCCCCCTGTAGCCTGGGGTGGAGACCAAAGTAACTCAGGTGTCCCCCTGCAGACCGTGGAGGACCATCGGGGTGCAGAGACCCCCCTGCACCCCAGGAAAGAGTAACCCACAGGACAACAGAATGGGATGGACTCAAAACACACCTGGCTGCAGTGAGCTCTCAGCAGTGTCTTGGTTTTCAATCTCGGCATCCTTTCAAACTCACCCTGTTACAAGATGTTAACGAATGAAACCTGGAAAGTGCACAACAACAGGGAGAATAGACAAGATACAAAACTTACAAAGGTTGTGGTTGTTGCTTTAATTCCGAATTCAAATATTAGGGGTGGTGGCGGCAGAGGGCAGGCAGTGCGAGGAAGAGGGGGCTCACCTTTCCAACAAGCAAGAGTGGGACAAAATCAATGTGCCCATTGCAGGCAGGAGGGACACTGGAAACAGGATTGCCCCACATTGGCAAATGGGAACCCAGGAGGAGCTGTCATCGCTCATCAGAGCAGGGAATGAGGGGGACCGGTGAGTCATTCCCTGGCAGACTCACTGGTTAAAATGGAGCAAGGGGAAGCTGAAAAAGAATTAGACTTTCTGATCGACACTGGAGCTACATTTTTGGTTCTAAACCAAGAACTAGTGCCTAAAAGTGATAAATTTGTTCAAGTCGTGGGAGTAACAGGCCAATCAGAAAAAGCTTTCTTTCTGAAACCCTCCAGTACAAAGTTGGGAAAAAATGGGAATTCATCCATTTTTAGATCTGCCTAATTCCCCAAAGCCTCTGTTGGGTAGAGATTTATTGGAAAACCTGGGAGCTGTGATTAAGTTTGAAAAAGGTAAACTTGAATTTCAGGTAAACAACTAATAGCAGCCCTGAGTTTGGTCCTGAGCTGCGTAAAGCCAGAGCAAAACAATCAAAATATCAGTCAAATTTTAGATGGAGTCTATTCCTTGATTACAGATGTACCCAGTAAATCAAAAAAGGCAACTCCTCTTCAGATAGAATTATTACCAGGAGGAAAGCCAGGAGTCAGGAAACAATATCCATTGAGGTTAGGAGGCAGAAAAGGAATGGAAGCAATAAGTGAAAACTTTTTGAAGCTGGGACTTCTAATAGAGTGTGAATCAGACTTTAACACCCCAATTCTCCCAGCTAAGAAACCAAGTGGAACTTACAGACTAGTTCAGGATCTAAGGGGAGTAAATGAGATAACTAAAACCTTATACCCCGTGGTAGCAAATCCCTATACACTTCTTACAAAATTGAGAGATAATTTGATTTGATTCACAGTGTTAGATTTAAAAGATGCATTTTTCTGTCTACCCCTAGCTCAGGAAAGTCAAAAGATTTTTGCTTTGGAGTGGGAATCTGTCCATAGTGGGAGAAAGATGCAATCAAGTTGGACAGTCTTCCCACAATGACAGGTTGGTGTAGTTGATGGCTCTATCAGTAGGGAGTACTTGTAAAGCCTTTCTATGCCCTGCTGAAAAGAACCCCAAAGAACATCCTGTGGAGCCCTGAGACAGACGAGGCCTTCCAAGGCCTGAAGCGGGAGCTCAGGAGGGCTCCGGCGTTGGCTCTGCCTGAGGGGACGAAGCCCCTTTGGTTGTTGTGCCATGAACGTCAAGGAATGGCTTTGGGGGTCTTGGGCCACCAAGCAGGGCCATCCAGGAGGGCCGTGCTCAACTGCAAACAGTGGGATGGAGTCAGCAAGGGATGGCCCACCTGTGTGACAGCAGTGGCTGCAGCAGTCATGGACCACTGTCCCAGTGATGTCACTGATGTCCCCAGTGATGTCACCACTGTGCCTGTGATGTCACTGCTCTCCCTGTGATGTCAGCAATGTCCCTGTGATGTCACCAGACTCCTGTGATGTCACTGGTCTACAGTGATGTCACTGCTGTCCCCAGGGGTGGTCCCTGTGTCCCCAGTGATTTTAGGGCTGTCCCCTGTGATGTCACCACTCTCCCCAGTGATGTCACTGTTCCCCAGTGATGTCACTGAAGTCCCCTGTCACCACTGCCCCCAGCGGTGGCACCATGTCCCTGTGATGTCACAAAAGCCCTGTGTTGTCACCGCTGTCCCTTAGATGGCACCGCAATCCCCACGGGTGGAACTCCTGTCCCTGTGATGTCACCAGACCCCTGTGATGTCACCAATGTCTCCAATGATGTCACCAAAGTCCCTGTGGTATAACTGCTGTCCCTGTGATGTCACGTGTGTTTATTGATGTCACTGCTGTCTCCAGGGTGTTACACAAGTCCTGTGGAAGGCACCTGTGTCCCTGAGATGTCACTGGTCCCCAATGATGTCATCACTGTCTCTGTGATGTCACCGCTGTTCCCAATGATGTCACCGCTGTCCCTGTGATGTCACTAGTGTCTCTGTGATTTCACCCCTGTCCTTGCAAAGTCACTGCTGTCCCCTCTGATGTCACTGATGTCCCTGTGACATCATGGCTGCCTGTTTGTCATCACTAGTCCCCTGTGATGTCACTGGCCCCCACTGCTGTCCCTGTGATGTCACCATTGTCCCCAGCAGTGCCACCATATTCCTGTGATGTCCCTGGAATCTCTGTGTTTTCACCAGATCTCTGTAATGTCACTGATGTCCCTGTGACATCACGGCTGTCCCTTTGTTGTCACCAGTCCCCTGTAATGTCATTGGTCCTCAATGATGTCACCAATCTCACTGTGATGTCACCAGTGTCACCAATGATGTCACTGGTGTCTCTGTGATGTCACCCTTGTCCTTGGGAAGTCACCAGTGTCCCCAGTGATGTCACTGATGTCTCCATTATATCATGGCTTTCCCTTTGTTGTCACAATTCCCCTGTGACATCACTGGTCCAGAGTGATGCCACCGCTATCCCTGTGATGTCACCACTGTCCCCTATGATGTCACCAATGATCCCAGGGATGCCACTAGTCTCTCTGTGATGTCATTGATGTCCCTGTGATGTCACAACTGTCCCCAGTGGTGGCACCATGTCCCCATGATGTCACCAATGTCCCTGTGATGTCAATGATGTGGCTGTGACATCATGGCTTTCTCTTTGTTGGCAACAATTGCCTATGATTTCACAGGTTCCTCTGTGATGTCACCCCTGTCCCCTGTGTCAACAATGACCCCGATGATGTCACCGGTGTCACTGTGATGTCACCCCTGGCCTTGTGAAGTCACTGCGGTCCCCTGTGATGTCACCAATGTCCCTGTGACATCAGGACTGTCCCTTTGTTGTCTACAGTCCCCTGTGACGTCACTGGTCCCAATGAGGTCATTGCAGTTTCTGTGATGTCACCACTGTCCCTTGTGGTGTCACCAATGTTTCTGATTATGTCACTGCTGTCTTTCTAATGTCACCCTAGTCCTTGTAAAGTCACCAATGTCCCCAATGATGTCACCGATGTCACTGTGATATCACAACTGTCCCTTTGTTTTCACCAGTTCCCTCTGATGTCACTGGTCCCCAGTGATGTCATGGATGTCCCTGTGATGTCACCAGTGTCATCAATTATATCACAGATGTCTCTGTGATGTCACACCTAGCCTTATGCAGTCACTGATGTCCCCTGTGATGTCACCAATGTCCCTGTGCCATCATGGCTTTCCCATTATTGTCACCAGTGTCCCTGATGATGTCACTGATGTCTCTGTGATGACATCCCAGTCATTGTGAAGTCACCGATGTTCCCTCTGATGTCACTGATTTCCCTGTGACACCACGGCTGTCCCTTTGTTTTCACCAGTCACCTTTTATGTTACTGTTCCTCAATGGTGCAACCTCTGTCCCTGTGATGTCACCACTGTCCCCAGTGACTTCAGCAATGTCCCCAGTGATGTCACTTGTGTCTCTATAATGTCAGCCCTGTCCTTGTGAAGTCACCAATGTCCCTGTGACATCACAGCTGTCCCTTTTTTGTCAGTAGTCCCCTGTGATGTCACTGGTCCCCAGTCATGTCACCCATCTCCCTTTGATGTCACCATTGTCCCCTGTAGTGTCAGCAATGACCCTGATGATGTCACCAGTGTCACTGTGATTTCACCCTTGTCCTTGTGAAGTCACTGAAGTCTCCTGTGATGTCACCAATAGCCCTGTGACATCACAACTGTCCCTTTGTTGTCAACAGTCCCCTGTGACATCACTGGTCCCCAGTGATGTCACTGCTGTCTCTGTGATGTCACTAATGTCCCCAGCGGTGGCACCATGTCCCCGTGAGGTCATCGATGACCCTGTGATGTCACGAGATGCCTTTGACTTCACTGATATCTCTGTGACATCATGGGTGTCCCTTTGTTATCACCAGTCCCCTGTTGTCGTGGTCTTGCCCACCAGCCAGCCCCTGGGGCTGAGGATGGTTTTGTCCAGGTGAATTTCCAGAGAAAAAAGCCAATCAAAACTTTAGTAACGCCTTTGTTAATTACATATTTAAGAAAACGGAAGAGAAGGTTGGTGGCACAGTTGAAATCAGTAGCAGTTGAAATTGGTGGCAGTTGAAATTAGGGAGCCATGTAAGGAGAGAGAGGCAGCCCCCAGGTGGGGGCCAGGCCTCCCTCGTCCCCCGGCCCTGGGCCAGGGGCAGGTGTGGCACTGAAGCCCCCTTCTCTCTTGTAAGAGAGTAAAGAAAAAAAACTTTAAAGGACTGACTGCTTGGACAAAAAAACACTGCAGAAGAAATTCCAGCAGAGAGATAACGAAGTGTCCAAGGTCAAAGCCAGCAGCTGGAGGAGAGAGAAGTTTGAAGAGGGGGACTGTTTCTCCCCCCTTTCACTCTCTCTCTTCAGCAAGGAAAAGACTGAAAAATAAATCCCTGCTACCTTTGGAAGATTGCTGGGGTGAGGAGACCCCCATGTGGCTCACAAAGGAGCTTGTGGATGTACCAGGAAGCTGAGACTTCATGAGAAGGACTGAGATGAGGCAGAGTCCTGTTGAAGATTTATGACCCTGAGAGCTTACGCCAGAGTGAGAACGGCTCAGGTAAGCTTGGGATCCAAGTGAGGGATCCATGCTGCTGGTGCTGGAGATTTGTGACCCTGAGAGAACCTACGCTGGAGCAAGAACGGCTTGGGTAAGATGTTGGGATCCAAGTAAGGGATCCATGCTAGATCCATGCTGGAGAGGTCTCTTCAAGGACTGTTCTCCCGTGGGGAGGAACCTCCACAGGGAACAGGGGTGGACTCAAAGCCATTATCCCCTGTGACCCTGTGGGGAAGATCCATGGTAGGCAAGTGTCCCCTTCCAAGCCCATGGAAGACCCTCCAGGGCCTGGGTAACCCCCAGCCTCTGATCTTAGCCCAGGAGGGGGGTAGGCCCAGCCCTGCCTTGGGGCCGACATAGAAGAAAAAGAGATAGATAAAGAGTTCCAGCTGCGAGGAAAAGGAGTTGTCATCCTGAGATAACAGAAGAAGAGCTTGAAAGTGTTGCAGTTATTGAAAAGATCTGGAGCTCCGAGAATGGAGAAAGAGACTGCTTCTCCTCCTTGCACTGATATAAAGGGGGGAGAGGTATTTCTATTAACACATAATACTTTTACTTGAGTAGAATTGTTGTAGATGTAGTTCTTTAGTTTTATTTTGCTAGTAATAAATGTTCATATTACTTTCCCAAATCAGGTCTCCTTTGTCTGCAAAAACCTTCTCTTCACCTTACCGTAATTGTGTGTGGGGTGAGAGCAAATGGACCCAGAGCAAAACCACAAAATGTTGCCTTAAGAGACCTTGGAGAAAAAGACTCCAGGACAATTTAGGTAGGAGATAAGATAAAGAGACCTGGTCCTTTAATGAGATGTTAGGCCTAGAGGAATACATACCATGTGTGCCCCCCAGACAGGGGTTCTATGATTTTATAATAAGGTCCATCCAATCCCAGGTTTATGCAGCCCTGGTTCTGCCCCATTCTGCCCCCTGACACACCCCTTCAGGAACTGGGTTTGGTGTCTTTGGGACCCCTTCTTCCTCATCTTCATCTTCTTCGCAGCACACACAATGCTGGGAGTTCCTAAAGAGCTCTGCCTAGAATGTCACTGTGTCTGGGTGATATCTTCTGGTCCAGGCCTTGGGATGTTTTTCTAGAATTCTACCTTGAAAAGAAGACTAAAAATGGAGTTTAGAGGGATTGATATGAAATGGGGTAGTAGGATTGGGTGTGTGTAAATACTCTGCTAATGGTAAGGAATATAATACAGTTACATTAAAATATATTCACTACACAACTAGTTCTAAAATCTACAAAAGTTAAAAAAAAAAACAAAACAAAACTGAGACATCAGTGTGAATTGACTCTGGTATGAGTGTTGTTATTGTGAATCAATAATTCAATCTCTGTTCAGTTCTAGTAAATGCTATTGCATCACTTGATAACTGTTAAGGTGGTCAGTGATTAAGTGCTACTAATCTCTTTTGCTCCCTTATCTTTGTGTCCAAATCCTTTGCATTCTGACCCTCTTGCATCCCAGGGCTCTGTGTAAATCATTCCCTTTCATTAAAAAAATAGCTATTCTTTGGGAGCTGCTCTTTGAAATTTTCCTCCTTAGCTAAACTACAAAACAACTCCAATTAGTTGTTGAAGACGTGAAGACACAAAGACAGTTAAAAAAAAAAGGAAAAACAATTTGTTTTTCTGTATTTTAATGAGCCCCACAGTGTGTTTAGAGATTAGTCTATCATCCTGAGGTACTGAGAGAAGATTGAAGAAGCTGCTCAAGAAGTCAGAAGCCAAACTCCCAGTCCCTTGAAGCATTGCTGGGCCCCACTGAGGGCAGGCACTGACAAAGCCTCCCCAGGGACTCCTTGGAGCAGATCCTTGCAGGCCAGGAGTGCAGGCAGACAAAGGAAAGTGTCTTGTGGTGGCCTGAGGGGCAGAGGCAGCTGCCAGAGCCAAGGGCACAAAGGCCTGGGTGCCTTTGGGCCTTGCAGCCCTGCCAGAGCCCTTGGCCATCTGTGCTGCAGGCTGTGCTCCCCTGGCCCTGCTGCTCCTCTGGCCTTGCAGGCTGCACACACCCCTCCTGCTTTCCCACCCCCCTGCCAGCAGCATTTCTGGGCCCTCCCTGATGGCTCTGCTGTCCCCCAGCTCTGGCTGCTGCCATGTGCACTTGGCCTTCTTGGCTTTGCTGCTGAGCCCCTGTGCCCCAGGACATCCCTGACAGAGCCCAGGCCCTTCTGCTGGGGGTCCCTGCAGAGCTGAGCAGATCCAGGTCACCTCCCATTGCTCTGCCAACCCCTTGGGCCTGCTCTGGGCCCTGCAGGTCCTTGCCCTGCTCCCAAGGGCTCTGGGGGTGCTTCATGGTCAGACCTTGGGCTTTAGAGCTCAGGGTGGGGATTGGGCAGAGCTTTGGCAGGTTTGTTGTTCTGCTGGCAGGGTCTGGTTCATGATTAGAATAAGAGCTTTTTGGCCTGGGTTAAGATTAAAGCTTGGATTTTTGTACTGGTAATACAGATTTGGGATTGAGGTGGATTTTAGAGGACAAATAGGAGTCTGGAGTTCTGGGTTTGGGCTTTTTGTGGCATGGAATGAGAACAGTGGATTCTTTTCAATCGTAGGGGCAGCATTTTTGGGGAGTGATGGGGCTTGAAGTTACAAAGAGGTTAAAGGTTCTCCAGGAATAGTTTCACAGTCAGTGTTTCTGACTATTCCTACGATACTTCAGGAGAAAATCAGAAATGATTACATTCTAGAGGTCAGTGGTGGAGCAGCCCAGTCTGCTCTGGCCCCACAGCAATGCCCACCCCAGGGAGCTGCAGAGCTCTGGGCACTCCCCCCACAGCCCCAGCCCCTCTGAAGGGCACAGCAGCTCCTGGGGCACAGAGAGGAGTCTCAGCATCCCTATCAGCTCAGGGGCTGGACACTCAGCATGGCAGCAGCAAATGGAGCTCAGGGCAACTGCAGCAGCCCTGGTGTCATCTGCAGGAGATGCCCAGCACAGCCTGACTGTGCCCCTCAGTGCCAGCCCCTCTGCCCAGCCCAGCACAGAGTCCTGGCCCAGGGACAGAGCAGCCTGTCCCCAGGGGGGCTGCAGAAAGAGCTTTCTCTGGGCCATGGATTCCTCTGGGCAGGCCCAGAAATGCTGCCTTGCTCTTCTGCAGGCACATCCCTTTGCCCAGGGCAGTGTGTCCAGGCTGCCTTGGCCACTTGCAGATCCCAGCCTGGCATCCCTGCAGGGCCCTGAGCTGGAGGGGCTGTTCTGCAGAGGGAGGGGCTGTGGCACCCTGGGCTGAGCCTGCACTGGCCATGCTGGTCAGGCTGGCAAGCAGAGCCAGCAGGATGGGGATCCCTCCTCTCCACCCTCTTCCATCTCCCTGGAAGGCTCAGTAGCCAAGAACAAGGCTGGGCAGGACCATGGGCTGTTGGCAATGGCACAGAGGGCAGGGCAGGGCTCCACTCCATCCAGCCTGTGGGCTGCAGAGTTCTTCAGGACACCCTCCTGGAAAGCCCAGCCCTGGCTCTGGTCCAGCCCTCCCTGAGCTGGGCAGGCACAGGGGGAGTTCACTGCAAGTGGCCTTGTTCTTTACATCAAACTTTTAAAAAGAACAAAGTCTTCAGGAACTGCCCAGGGGGATCCCCTTTCCTGATGGAAAGGATGTTAAGGAGCCCAGCTCTGTGCCAGCAGTGCCAGGGCCTGTCCCTGCCCATGGTTCCAGCACTGACCCCCAGCAGTGACTGAGCTGCCAGAGCACTCAGGCCTTGGGCAAGGAGCAGAAAGGAGAGGGAGGCAGTGGAAAAAGAGCATCTCTGAAAAACCCAAGAGCTGCTGCTCCCTGGCAGTGCTCCTGTCCCAGGACTCTTTACCCCTTCTCCTCTGCACACAGGTACTGCCCTTGAGCTGCAGGGAAGTTCTTGGAGCAAGAATCTGGAAAGCGGATTCAAGTCCTTTATTACACTAAGAGCCTGTGATTCTTCATGCACAGAAAAAAAAGGCAGGATGTGTGACCAAGAAGTTGTTGCAGAAACTTTTATTTTCTTTAAACGCACATGGAGAATGATTCCACATTTGCACAATTGTGGGTCAAAGTAAAGAGGGAGAGAATGGATTAGGTATGGAATGAAGAATAAACTTCTATTATAACAACGGTAAAAAAGAAAATACAGGAAAGCTCCCCCACCACTACTCTCAAAAGTTTTAGAAGTCAGGCTGGGCCAGTGAAGGGTTACATAGTGAGTGTTCTGCAGAAGAAAAGAGGCAGGCTATTGCTCTTGAAAAACATCCAGACATAATTTTCCTTATGGCATCCCTGAGCTCCTGGTTCCTCAGGCTGTAGATGAGGGGGTTCAGGGCTGGAGGCACCACCGAGTACAGAACTGACAGGGCCAGATCCAGGGATGGGGACGAGATGGAGGGGGGCTTCAGGTGGGCAAATGTGCCAGTACTGAGAAACAGGGAGACCACGGCCAGGTGAGGGAGGCACGTGGAAAAGGCTTTGTGCTGTCCCTGTTTGGAGGGGAACCTCAGCACAGCCCTGAAGATCTGCACATAGGAGAAAACAATGAAAATGAAACAACCGAACCATAAAAAGGCACTAACCACAATGAGTCTAATTTCCCTCAGGTATGTGTTTGAGCAGGAGAGCTTGAGGATCTGAGGGATTTCACAGAAGAACTGGCCCAGGGCATTGCCCTGGCACAGGGGCAGGGAAAATGTATTGGCTGTGTGCAGCAGAGAATACAGAAACCCAGAGGCCCAGGCAGCTGCTGCCATGTGGGCACAAGCTCTGCTGCCCAGGAGGGTCCCGTAGTGCAGGGGTTTGCAGATGGCAACGTAGCGGTCGTAGCACATGGTGGTGAGGAAGGAAAACTCTGTGGACATGAAGAATAAAATTAAAAAAGCCTGTGCAGCACATCCTGTGTAGGAGATGGTTGTGGTGCCCCAGAGGGAGTTGTGCATGGCTTTGGGCACAGTGGTGCAGATGCAGCCCAGGTCTGTGAGGGAGAGGTGCAGCAGGAAGAAGTCCCTGGGGGTGTGCAGGTGCTGGTCGCAGGCTACGGCGCTGAGGATGAGGCCGTTGCCCAGGAGGGCAGCCAGGGAGATGCCCAGGAAGAGCCAGAAGTGCAGCAGCTGCAGCTCCCGCCTGTCTGACAATGCCAGCAGCAGGAACTGGGCCGTGGAGCTGCTGTTGTCCATTTGCTGCCACTTGCTGTGGGGCACTGTCAAAGGAGGAAATATCAGTGATACGTTAGCAAAGAACTTCCTGAGAAAAATCAAAGCCATTTCCCAATAGGCCCTCTCTGCAACACTTCCCCACCTGTTTTCTTGGGGTGTTTTTCTTCAAATTCCCTCATCTCTCCTGAGGAGTGTTCCTGAATATCAGAACCCCTCAACACTTCTGATGCGCTCAGGGAGAACAGAGCAGGTCCTGCCAGGCAGGAGGATTGTCTGGGGCTCAGTGCAGAGTGAGGGGAGCTGCTCTGTCCCTCTCTCTTGTTCCCAACTGCCCTGGGTTTGCTCCTTCCTCAGATGGAGATTGATCACACGCCCAGTTTGGTCTGAAAAGCCCCCAGACACTGCTCAGAGCAGAGGGATCCATCCCACACCCCTCAGTGTCCCAGCCTGTCTCAAGGCCTCAGCACCCCCCTTGTAGCCAAGGACACCCGTGGCTCATCTCACCAACCCAACAGCATCTCCTGGACTGGCACAGCAGCTCTGCCCCTCTGCACTGGGCAAGCTGAGAAACAAGGAATGCACAGGGAGGGGCCAGCTGGGAGAGGCCAGGGCAGAGCCCACTGGGCACTCAGGGCAGCCTCCCCCTGAGCCAGCTGGGCCACCTCCCACACCCCCCCAGTGCCAGGAAGGTGTTCTCAGCCCTGGGCAGCTCCTCAGAGGGCCCTCTGGAACTCAAACCACCAGGCATGTGGCTTGAGAGCTGGAGAGAAATCCCTCCTTGGACCTTCCCCTTGAAGGATCCCCTGGAAAATGTGCTGGGCTGCTCTGGTTCTGTGAGCACAGCCCGGCTTCCCAGCCCTGCAGGAGCCCTGGCAGAAGGGAACCCTGCTGGGATGTGCCTGGGATGCTGCAGCAGGGACTGGGATGTGCCAGCGCTCGCAGATCTTTGCCCAACCTGCAGACACCTTGCCCTTCCTGCTGACTGACCTGACACCAACACCCAGGGAGGAGTCTTCCTAAACTCTGAGGTGTTACTGAGGAGAACAGCAGCTCAGAAAACATCAGTATCCAATTAGCCAAGGGAAAAACCCAGGGCACTTTCTCAAGAAAAAAATCTGAATTCCCACGAACATGTCATCCTAAGACTTTTCATGTTTTCCCACAGTATTTGTGCCATTTTTCTGTGAGTTTGATCTGTCTCATAGAGGTGTCATTCAAAATGTCCAAGATAAAATTAAAGTTTGCATGAGAGAAATGTCACCATGATTTTTTTCTAATCTACAAACTTCATAGTATAAGAGAAAAATTTATTATTCCTACTAAAACCAAAAGAAGTCACTGAGATACCCACCTTCATTTCAATTGAATGCTGGAACTCAAAGCAACCATTCACATGCAGATTATCCACAGAGCAGCAATGCCTGCTTGTCCCCAAATGTTGTCAAAGATGCAGCCTCCTCTTTTGAACTCTCAGGTGTCTCCCTGCTCCAAAGATCTGGGCTGGAGCCCAGGGCAGGCCGGCTTTGCTGCCAGGAACCTGCCAGAGCCCTTCTTAGGTGGTGCCAATCTGCCAGGCAGCGTTTCCCAAAGCTGGAGGAAGCCTGAAAAGGAAGGAAACTTCCCCAAAGCCAGCCAGGCTTTTCTCAGCAGCTGAGCTGCTGCCCAGAGCCTTTGGCTCCCTGCACTCAGGGCCTCCAAGGAGCTGCTGCAGAGTCCCTGGGGAGGCTTTGGCAGGAGGGGCCCTCGGGGGGCTCCTTAAGGCTTCAAGGGCCTGCAGGATTTTCAGAGCAATTTGGGGTTTGCTTTTGGTTTTGCATCTCTGAGAGGTTTGTGCAGCCATGGCCTCCAATTATCTGCTGTAACGAGTCCCTTGAGAGCCCCAGACAGTGACAACCCTCAGTGGGTCATTAATGCTTCAAGGCACTCAGGGTTTATTAAAACACTTCTTTTTGACACTGAGTCTCTGGGAGGTTTTTTCAGTCATGGCCTCCAGTGACCTGCATTAATGAGTCCCCTGAGAGACTCTCTCAGTTGTTACACTCAGTGGGGCTCATTGATGTTTCAAGGCACTCAAGGTTAATTTATTAAGACACTTCTTTTTGACACTGAGTCTTTGAGAGGTTTGTTCAGTCCTGGCCTCCAGTTATCTGCTCTAATGAGTCCCTTGAGAGCCTTTGGCAGGAATGGCCCTCAGTGGGCTTGTTAAAGCTTCAAGGTACTACAGGTTTGTTAAGGTACTTTGCCTTTGAGTTTTGAAGAGGTTTTTGCAAACATGGCCTCCAATTTTCTGCTTCAATTAGTCCCTGGAGAGACTTTGCCTGTAGTGACACTCAGTGGGACCCATTAATGCTTCAAGGTACTCAAGGGTTTTCCTTCTGACTTTCACTTATGGACAGGTTTGTACAATCTCCCCTCAGTACCTGAGGTTCAAGGACTCAGCACCAAAAGCCCCCTGGGGCTCACTCAGATAAAGCAAGTCCTGACAAACCATGGCCCTTCCTGTGATTTCCCTCTAGTCTGGACAGTAAATTAGGAATGTTGTCTCATGGAATCGGGACCATTGTGACACTGCCCAGAGCTTTTGTCTGCCTGCACTCCTGGCCTGCAAGGATCTGCTCCAAGGAGTCCCTGGGGAGGCTTTGTCAGTGCCTGCCCTCAGTGGGGCCCAGCAATGCTTCAAGGGACTGGGAGTTTGGCTTCTGACTTCTTGAGCAGCTTTTTCAATCTTCTCTCAGTACCTCAGGATGACAGACGAATCTCTAAACACACTGTGGGGCTCATTAAAATACAGAAAAACAAATCATTTCCCTTCTTTTTATTGTCTTTAAGACTTCAAGACTTCTACAGCTAATTGTAGTTGTTTTTTACTTTAGTTGAGGAGGAAGATATTAATGTGGAAGTCACAGAAAAATATTTTTTCTCTGAAGGGGAATGATTTTACACAGAGCCTTGGGATGCAAGAGGGTCAGGGTGCAAAGGATTTGGACACAAAGATAAGGGGGCAAAAGAGATTAGTAACACCTAATTATTGACCAACTTAATAGTTATCAAGTGATTCAATTTAATTTGTTACAATTGAACAGTGACTGAATTATAGATTCCCAATAACAACACTTACACCACAGTCAATTCACACCCACACCCAGGCAGAGATGTGTGGACACATCAAGATCTGGGTGTGTAAAGGTCCCTCTCCAAAATTCTCTCTGTTCTGAGTGAAACCGTCCCACACATCCCTTTGTGTTTCCCACCAGACAAGGGTCACAGCTGGAGGGGTGTTTGTTGAGGGGGATCAGAATTGTCCTGGGCATCAGCAACGCTCTTTGGAGTGTTGCAAACTGGAGGGTTCAGGTCATGGTTTTGCTGGTTCTTAGAAACTCAGCAGGAATTTTTTTCCCTCCCCTCTGCCCACTGCATGCAGAGCTTTTAAGGGGGCACTTAAGGAGCAGAAAGGAACCTGTTTTCTTGTTAAGGACTCAGAATCTCGTCTCCTGGGAAACAGGGGTGAGGAGCTCTTTTTTTGTTGTTTTTTTTTTTTTTTTCTTCCTCGTTCCCTGGGAAATGAGGGGAGCAATTTGGGCTTCCTGCTGAGGCTGGAACAAGGTCAGAGGAGATCTCAGTGTTGTTTTTTTGTTCTCAGCCTGGTTGCGTGCTGTGGCTCCTGCTTGGATTTTCAGCAGAGAGGAATTTTTTTGGAAATTATTTTTTTTCCCCTTCCCCATTCCCACTGATTTCTTTTCTTAGCAGTGGTCCTTGTGCACATCAAAGGGAGAAGAAAAACTAAACTTCACGACTCGACCAGCCGAATAGAGTGAGGTTTTTTTCCCATTTTGGAGGACTTTTCTTTTTTTGTGGTTTCTCTCCTCCCTCTACCCTTGTCGCAGTGTGTGTGGGGAAGGGGAGGGAAACCCATTTTGGGTTTCTCCAACACACCCCGGAGGGTGTTACCCCCACATGGCAATGACCAGTGATTCCACAGCGCCCCCTGCTGGCCATCATAAAGAACTGCAGGCTCTGCATCTCCAGTGATCCAACAGCGCCCCCTGGTGACTGGCACAGGACACTACAAGCTCTGCATCTTCAGTGACCCAACGGCACCCCCTGTTGCCTGTGGTTAGAATTGCACAAAAAGGGGCAAACTGAACTGTTGATTTTTTTTTTTTTCTTTGCTTGTTTACTGTTTTGTGGGTTTTTTGAAGGGAATTATTTGTGGGTATAGCAGTACTGTTTGGTTGTTTTACTTGTTTTCCTTCATTGCTTCTGCCAATACAGACATATCTTTTAATAAAGGGCTCTTATATTTCCTTTCCCATATATTTTTCCCTCAGTCAGAGCCTCTTAATTTCAGATTTAAAATTGCTTAGAGGGAGGAGTTTAGGTCTTTTCTCATAACTCATCATCAGAAAAAAAACCTGTGTCACATTTAAACTGGGACACCAGTTATATATAGTCCCTCAGATTAATAAAGTTTTTTTCTCTACCCGGTTTCACTCAATCCTAAGGTTAATGTGAGTAGATAGGGTCCGGCGTTCGGAAGACTTCGGGATGTACGGAAAGACAGGGACCACCCACCACCCCCCCTCCGACGCCTGACAGCCAACAGTAGTTTAGGTGATACCGTAAGCAGACGGAAATGACGGGGTAATTAAGCACTATAAAAGGTCATGACACCACCTAATAAACGCCATTCTACCGTCCACCACATTGGTGTCTGTGTGTTAGTGGCCCGAGTGACTAAGGGGTAGTCACCGTGCCCTTCCCGAACCAGGTCGCCGTGCAACAAGTGGTGCCGAAACCCGGGAGACTCCCAAGTTCTCCGTGTAGCCCAGAAGACTGGCCAAGCTCCGGGACGGGATTTCGCCTGAGCTCGGGTGAAGGGCGGCCGGACGGCGGATCCAGTCTGGCGGGGAGGACGCTCCCGGACCAACAAGGAGGATGGAATCCCTTGTGAAGGTCGTATCAGAGGTTTATAAACAGTGGGGTATCAATTGTAAATCTAAGGATTTTACTCTTGCTGTTGCAAGGCTTTTGCAAATCGGGGTCATTGACCAACCGGTGGATATTCTCCACCCTGATGTATGGGATAAGTGTACTAAAGCATTGGCTGAGGAAACGATGTCCTCAGGCCACGGAACCCACCTTAAGGCGTGGGGAAAAGTAATACAAGCCTTGCGAAAGGCGAGATCTGAACAGGAGACCTGGAAAGCGGCTGAAACATCCCTGTGGGAGGCCCTAAATTGGGAATTGGGGCGGCTACACAAACCCCGCCCCTCCCAACCTGTAATGATTCTGCCGTGCCTAAGTGCACGCAAGAGGGCGATGATTCCCCTCAGCTTTCTAACACTGATTCATCTACGGCAGGGCAGGAGCCGCCTAAAACCGTGTGGGGGGAATTGGCCTAGGAGGCTAGAAAAGTTATGGAAAATGCAGAGTCTGAAAAGTTTAAGGACAAGCCGCCGCCCTATGGGTCTCAAGATGGCCCCCGGTGGCAAGAAGAAGGGCGGGGTAGAGATAATGCTGGCCGGAGGAGTAGGGCAGTGAAAAAGTTTGTGGACAAGGACGATGGGGGGAGGAGAGAGGCCAGGGGGAGAAGGAGTGGAGGATGCCGGCGGGACGAAAGCCAAAGCAAGTGTGGGGAGGACAGTGCAAGTGATAACGAAGGCATGAGCGGGGAAGGGAGTGTGAGTGAAACGGGAAGCTCGAGCGAGGAGGAGGGGGGTGCGAGCGAGGGGGATGCGAGCGAGGGGGGCGGTGTCAGTTACAGTGGTTGAGTGAAAAAAGGTTCGTGCAGGGGCACTGCCCCGAGCAGAGGGCGGGGCGAGCGAAGGGGGAGGGAGCGGTCGGTTTGCACGGGAGAGAGACAGAGCGGACAGTCGCACACCCACAAGGGAGCGGGGAGGGGCCGCAGCCTGTCCAAGAGGCACCGGAGACCGGAAATAGCTGGTCAGTCGAGCTCGGACACTGAGTCAGACACTGGTCGGGGGAAGTCACAAGGCGAGCGGAGAGAGAGAGGCGGGCGGCATGCGACCGATCCGAGTACGGAGAAAGAGAAAAAGAATGTAGATGTAATTATAGATGAAAATAAAAATAAACCTAAGCCACAGAAAGAACTAACCCCTCTCACGGACTGGAAGGAGATTAAAACTGCATGTGCTGACTGGGCACAGTCAGCTTCATTAGCATTCCCAGTTCAAGTCACAGAAGGAGACAGGAGAGTTTATACACCAGTAAATCCAAGAGACATACAATCAGTTATTAAGGCCATAACAGAGAAAGGGCTCAATTCTGCCATGGTTTCTACCCTTATAGACGGTATTTTCGGGGGAGACGACCTGCTTCCATTTGACATTAAGCAAACTTGCAGAATGATTTTTGATGGAGCAGGCATGATTGTTTTTAAACAGGAATGGGAAGATAATTGTGCAAAGCAGCTGGCATCGGTAACCGGGGCAGACCATCCGCTGCATGGCTCTAGCTTACAGCGCTTAATGGGGACTGACCCGACTATGATAACCCCGCGTGCACAAGCAGAAGGTATGTGCCCACATGAAATCAGAGTAACCACCCGTGCAGCTAGAGAAGCCATTCGCACAGCCTCAGCAGTCATTGCTAAGCCATCCCCGTGGTCCACTATTAAACAGGCTGAAAGCGAAACTTTCACACAGTTTGTAGATCGCCTTCAGGCAGCGGTGGACTCCTCCTCCCTACCCCCGGAGGCAAAAGGCCCGGTTGTAGCAGACTGCTTGCGCCAGCAATGCAATTCAGTAACCAAAGAGATTTTAAGGTCGCTGCCAGCAGGAGCAAGCATCGCAGACATGATTAAGCATGTAGCAAAAGAAGAGCATTTAACCCAAATCCAAGTGGCTGTTCATGCAGCCATAGCTAACGTGATGGCGTGTTTTAAATGCGGTCAGCCAGGTCACGTGGCAGCAAATTGTCCCCAGCTAGGGAGCCCGGCAATCATACACCCATCTTCTCCAAGTCGACCTAGAGGGCCATGCTTTGCATGTGGGAAAAAAGGGCACTTTGCTAAGGATTGTAGGTCTAAGAAACAGGGAAACGTGAAGGGGAGGGGGCAATCCAACTGCTTTGGCCGCACCCAGCCTCCTCCCACCTGGAACACAAAGCGGCCACACATGAATGTAGCTACACTTCCCCAAGAGGCAGCAGCCCCTACGACTCACTCAGTGGCACAGCCAAACCTGTCCGATTTCCAGAACCCACAGAACTTGCCCCCAAGGGCAGAGGCCCCAGCGTGGCCCTGGCAGTAAGGTGTGACCGTCCACCCGTGGTGTGGGGAACCTGTTCCCTCTATGGCACTGCAGATAATACCACCATTAAAGTCCCCTTCTTGGTTGATACCGGGGCGGACGTCACTGTCATACCCAAAGCATACTGGCCGTCGCATTGGGAATTAGAGGATGCTCCCACAGTAGGCGGAGTCGGGGGAACCACTCGAGCCCAAAAAAGTGCCCACCCAATAACAATTGTACTTCACACCACAGAGGGACCAGAAAAAATCATCGCTCTCACTCCTTACATCTTATTTGAGGTCCCAGCCTTGTTGGGAAGAGATGCCCTGGCTCTTTTAAATGCCAGAGTGACAAATTTACCCTAAGGGCCACTGCTGTACACCCGTTTCCTCCTATTAAGCTGACATGGAAATCAATTGACCCGGTGTGGGTGGAGCAGTGGCCCCTATCTCAGCCTCGAATGGATGCTCTCCTAAAGTTAGTCGACCGCAAATTGCAACGAGATCACATAGAGCCCTCCACTAGCCCATGGAACACCCCAATCTTCGTGATACCTAAACGGTCAGGTGAAGGATTTCGTCTCCTTCACGACCTGCGTGAGGTAAATAAGAAAATTCAGCCAATGGGCGCAGTCCAGACACTGTTACCCGTGAGCTCCATGATACCCAAGGGACAGCCTTGTGCTACCCTTGACATCAAGGACTGCTTCTTTTCTATACCATTGCATGAAACAGACAGAGAAAAATTTGCCTTTTCCCTGGTGTTCCCAAATAATCAGCGGCCCAATTTACGCTTTCAGTGGAAAGTGCTACCCCAGGGAATGCTCAACTCGCCCACCATCTGTCAGATCGTAATCGATCGAGCCTTGGCACCAATTCGGCATAGCAATCCAGTCGCAACTATCATTCAGTACATGGATGATATCCTGATAGCTGAGCCTTCAGGAGACCAAGTAGACCGGCTAATCTTAACAATCTCAGACACCCTGAAAGCGAACGGGTTCGAAATTGCAGATTCAAAAATAAAAAAGGGGCCTTGCATAACCTTCCTGGGAGTAGGGATCACAGACTCCTACATAACTCCTCCCCAGATGAAAATTCGCAGGGACATTAAGACTCTCCACGATGCACAGCAACTGGTAGGATCCTTGCAGTGGCTCCGTAATGTCATCCTAATTCCTCCAGAAATCATGACTCCCCTATACGACCTGTTAAAAGGAAAACATCCCTGGGAGCAGAAAGAATTAACAGCCAAGGCAATGGATTCCCTTAACTTTATCGAGCAGCAGGTATCCACGGGCACGCTGGCAAGGTGGAATCCAGACCTACCCCTCGACCTGTATGTACACTTTACAAAAGAAGGGGGGGTGGGAGCACTCGCCCAGGGTTCACCAGAAAAAGCACAGCCAGCGTTGTGGGTAGTCGCAGGAAAGCTGTCACGCGCATTTTCCCCAGGAACCGAGTGTGTCAGTAATCTCATTATGAAAGGCAGAAAACTCGCACTGAGGCATTTAGGTACTGAACCTGCGAAAATATATCTGCCTTTTCGTAAACAGCTTCCAGCACAGTCAATAGATCTGTCAGAACACCTGGCCATAGCCTTGGCTGGATTCAATGGAGAAATCCAGTATGCCACCAAACCTCCCTGGACCCAACTGTTAGCCATTGTCGACATCGACCTTCCACAGAAGGTTATGGACCGGCCCCGACCGGGACCGACAGTTTTCACAGATGCATCCTCTGTGACCTCCACTGCCGCAGCGGTGTGGCAGTCAGAAGATAAGTGGCATTGTGTAAAAGCGACCGATAGTACACTCTCGGTCCAGCAGCTAGAGGTAATGGCTGTCGTGCTAGCTTGCGGACTGTTTTTAACAGAGCACCTCAATATAGTGACAGATTCGATGTTTGTCACCAAGCTCTGCCTAGCCATGTCACAGCCCGGTGTGCCAGCATCCAGAGCAGCCCTGATGCTGGAAGAAGCCCTTGCTTCCCGAAAAGGCACCATATCGGTCATTCATGTCAACAGTCACGACCCAATCAAAGGTTTCTTTCAGATCGGTAATCACAAAGCAGATGCTGCTGCAAAAGGGTTGTGGACGCTGAGAGATGCTCGTCAGCTACACGAATCTCTCCATATCGGGGCCAAAGCACTGGTTAAAGAGTGCAAAATCACACATGCAGATGCCAAGCATATCGTAGCCACATGTCCCCATTGTCAAAAAACGCCACTTTGGTCCAGCAGAGTAAATCCTAGAGGTCTTAAAGCCTCTGAAATATGGCAGTCAGATTTTACACTTTGTCAACTCTTAAAGCCCCAGCCCTGGCTAGCAGTAACCGTAGATACGTACAGCGGAGTAATCGTGGCCACTCAGCATGCCAAAACAGATTCCAAGGCAACCATCTGGCACTGGCTAACAGCAATGGCATGGCTCGGGGTCCCCAATCAGATCAAAACCGACAACGGTCCAAATTTCACGTCCAAATCAGTTCAGGCATTCGCACATAAATGGGGCATTACACTGACACATGGCATTCCATATAACAGCACAGGACAAGCCATAGTCGAGCGAGCAAATCAAACCTTGAAATCCAAAATAGAGGTATTAGCAAAGGCAGAAGGTTTTGCCAATGCTATTCCCTCGAAGGATCAAGCACGGCTATTAGCAACAGCTTTGCTAGCGCTGAACCAGTTTCTCAGAGGGGAAGAAGCAAACAGTCCAGTTCAAAAACACTGGGCCACTCGTGCATTAGAAGAAGGCCCACCAGTCATAATCAGAAACGAATTGGGGGCCTGGGAACGGGGGTGGAGAATAGTCTTGGCAGGACGGGGATACGCTGCAGTTAAGAAAGACGGCGAGGTTAAATGGTGTCCACTTAAATCTGTTAGGCCAGACCTTCAGAATAAAACTAATGAAAACTGCGAGCCTTTACTTACAGGATTGGATCATCGGACGCCCTCGTGACTTGTACAGCACAGTACCAGAGGAAGACGACACGCCTATCAGCATCCCGTCCAACCCTGCGGGCTCGGCGCAGACAAAGGCCGGACAGCGTCGGGACAACCACCGTGAGAAAATGGCTTTGTGTGGTACTGCTCCTGGCACTTTCCAAGGTGGAGCCAGTACATGCAGGCCGTTTGCATCACCAGCCATTTAAATGGTCTCTCCTTAGGCCTGAGAGTCAGCAGGTTATCGCCTCTCAGGTAACATCAAGTGCACCAAGCTTTATCGTCACCCTGTTTGCGTTAGTCCCACAAGACCTATGTTGGGCACTTGACAGATTCTATATGTGTCCTGCCTCAAATCCTGGAAAAGGGTACTGTAACATGCCTGGCAAATACTACTGCGCTTACTGGGGATGCGAGACCATAGCCCCTGCATGGATACCAGACAGCGGTAGAGATAAATACCTGAAAGTGCAATGGGGCCCATATGGGTGTATATCACCACGGGCAGTGAGAAAGGGCACAATCTGTCGGTACCTCTTTTTAAATGTCACAAACCCCCAGGAAGACAGCTGGTTGCTAGGGAAAACATGGGGACTGAGGTACGACGTAACAGGATACAACCCAGGCGGTCTGATCCAAATTAAGAAAGAAACCGCGCCAAATGACCCTTGGCCCGAGGCACCGCGCATAATAGCCCCCAAACAGACCACTAGCTCTTCAACACCCACTACACCGCACACTTTGAGCAGTCCAACTTTTAGCAGTCCAACTCCCAGTGTTACACATCCACTTTGGAAATTGATACGAGCCAGTTACCAGGTCCTGAACAAAACCAACCCAGACCTCACAGAACACTGCTGGCCCTGTTATGGAGTGCAGCCACCCTATTACCAAGGCGTTGCAGTAAATGACACGCCCATACAGGCCTACAGCGATAATCTGGCCCAATGTCTGTGGGAAACGGACAGACAAACCATCACACTCACAGAAATGGTCGGCAGAGAGACGTGTGGGGGCCAAATCCCTCAACATAAAAGGCAATTATGCGTTAGGGAAGTACAATACACAGCCTGAGAAAAATGGTTGATCCCAGCTAATAACACTAAGTGGGCCTGTTCCTCTACAGGACTCACCCCTTGCATATCTTTAAAGGTGTTCAACAAATCCTCAGAATACTGTGTCCAAGTGACGATAATCCCCAAGATCTATTACCACCCAGAAAGCTATGTGTGCAACTCCATGACTGTCCCAGACCATCACTTGTCAAAGCAGGAGCCCTTCACAGCAATAACCATAGCCCTGCTGATGCTTGCAGGAGGTGCCGGAGCAGGTACAGGAATAGCGTCCCTAGTCCATCAGAACAAGGAATTCGGCGCTTTAAGGGTAGCAATAGACGAGGACATAGCCCGGATCGAAGAGTCTATCACGGCTCTCGCGAACTCACTTAAGTCATTGTCCGAGATGGTTCTGCAAAATCGCAGAGGATTAGACATCCTGTTCTTACAAGCAGGCGGACTGTGTGCTGCTCTTAAAGAGGAGTGCTGCGTTTTCACAGACCACACAGGGTTAGTGAAAAACACCATGGCCAAGCTGCGAGAGAGATTAGAAAATCGAAAAAGGGACAGGGAATCGCAAGACTGGTTCATGTCACTGTTCGATCAGGCACCATGGCTCACCACCTTGCTATCCTCTCTTATCGGTCCAATAGCAATACTCCTTTTAGCACTGATTTTCGGGCCCTGCATTCTTAAAAAGCTCATGTTGTTTGTCGAGAACTGCCTGAAAACAATCAACATCATGCTGATCAGACAGCGGCAAATGCTGTAAATAGTGCCTTAGTTCAATGCAATTCCACGTAGTTTTGCACTAGCTCACAATTCTATACCTCAGTGTTAAAACACATCTTTCTACCTCTCTAGGTTTCCTTTTTGAGCCGCTCATGGAGCTTTAAACCTTTTAACCTCTATGACCTCTACAACTGTATTTTGCACTTTTTATATTACAGCCCACTTTATATGGCACGGGGAGGGGGGAAATGTGAGTAGATAGAGTCTGGCGATCGGAAGACTTCGGGATGTACGGAAAGGCAGGGACCACCCCCCTCTGATGCCTGACAGCCAACAGTAGTTTAGGTGATACCGTAAGCAGACGGAAATGACGGTACAATTAAGCACTATAAAAGGCCAAACCATGAGCTAATAAACGCCATTTTACCGTCCACCACGTTGGTGTCTGTGAGTTGATGGCCCGAGTGACTAAGGGGTAGTCACTGTGCCCTTCCTGAACCAGATCGTCAAGCAACATGGGTGTTGTTGCCTTAAGAGACCATAGAGAAAAAGACTCCAGGCCAATTAAGGTAGGAGATGAGATAAAGAGACCTGGTCCTTTAATGAGTTGTTAGGCCTAGAGGAATACATACCATGTGTGCCCCCTCAGAGAGAGGTTCTGTGATTTTATAATAAGGTTCATCCAATCCCAGGTTTATGCAGCCCTGGTTCTTCCCCATTCTGCCCCCTGACACACCCCTTCAGGAACTGGGTTTGGTGTCTTTGGGACCCCTTCTTCCTCATCTTCATCTTCTTCACAGCACACACAATGCCGGGAGTTCATAAGAATTTCTGTCTAGAAGGTCACTGTGTCTGTGTGATGTCTTCTAGTCCAGGCCTTAGGGTGTTTTTTTACAATTCTACCTTGAAAAGAAGACTAAAAACGGTGTTTAGAGGGATTGATATGGAATGCGGTAGTAGGATTGGGTGTGTGTAAATACTCTGCTAAGGGTAAGGGATATAATACAGCTACATTAAAATATAATCACAACACAACTAGTTCCAAAATCTACAAAACTTAAAAAAAAAAAAAAACAAAACAAACAAAAAGGTCTGGGACATCAGTGTGAATTGACTCTGGTGTGAGTGTTGTTATTGGGAATCTATAATTCTGTCACTGTTCAATTGTAACAAATTATATTGAACCCCTTGATAACTGTTAAGATGGTCAGTAATTAAGTGCTACTAATCTCTTCTGTCCCCTTATCTTTGGATCCAAACCTACTGCACCCTGACCTCCTTCCATCCCAAGGCTCTTTGGAAATCATTCCCTTTCATAAAAAAACCCCTATTTTTTGCGAGCTGCTCTTTGAAATTTTTCTCCTTAGCTAAACTACAAAACAACTCGAATTAGCTGTTGAAGACGTGAAGACATGAAGACAATTAAAAAAAAGGAAAATAATTTGGTTTTGCGTATTTTAATGAGCCCCACAGTGTGTTTAGAGACAAGTCTTTTGTCCTCAAGTACTTAGAGAAGATTGAAGAAGCTGCTCAAGAAGTCAGAAGCCAAACTCCCAGTCCCTTGAAGCATTGCTGGGCCCCACTGAGGGCAGGCACTGACAAAGCCTCCCCAGGGACTCCTTGGAGCAGATCCTTGCAGGCCAGGAGTGCAGGCACACAAAGGCTCTGGGCAGTGTCACAATGGTCCCCTGATTCCATGAGACAACATTCCTAATTTACTGTCCAGACTAGAGGGAAATCACAGGAAGGGCCATGGTTTGTCAGGACTTGCTTTATCTGAGTGAGCCCCAGGGGGCTTTTGGTGCTGAGTCCTTGAACCTCAGGTACTGAGTGGAGATTGTACAAACCTGTCCATGAGTGAAAGTCAGAAGGAAAACCCAAAGTATCTGGAAGCATTAATGGGTCCCACTGAGTGTCACTACAGGCAAAGTCTCTCCAGGGACTAATTAAAGCAGAGAATTGGAGGCCATGATTGCACAAACCTCTTCAAAAGTCAAAGGCAAATTACCTCAACAAACCTGTAGTACCTTGGAGCTTTAAAAAGCCCCTCTGAGGGCCATTCCTGACAAAGGCTCTCAAGGGACTCCTTAGAACAGATAATTGGAGGCCAGGACTGAACAAACCTCTCAAAGTCTCAGTGTCAAAAAGAAGTCTCTCAACAAATTTACCTTGAGTGCCTTGAAACATTAATGAGCTACAGTGAGTGTCACAACTGACAGAGTCTCTCAGGGGACTCATTAGAGCAGATAATTGGAGGCCATGATTGCACAAACCTCTCAGAGACTCAATGTCAAAAAGAAGTGTTTTAATAAACCCTGAGTGCCTTGAAGCATTAATGACCCACTGAGGGTTGTCACTGTCTGGGGCTCTCAAGGGACTCGTTACAGCAGATAATTGGAGGCCATGGCTGCACAAACCTCTCAGAGATGCAAAACCAAAAGCAAACTCCAAATTGCTCTGGAAATCCTGCAGGCCCTTGAAGCCTTAAGGAGCCCCCCGAGGGCCCCTCCTGCCAAAGCCTCCCCAGGGACTCTGCAGCAGCTCCTTGGAGGCCCTGAGTGCAGGGAGCCAAAGGCTCTGGGCAGCAGCTCAGCTGCTGAGAAAAGCCTGGCTGGCTTTGGGGAAGTTTCCTTCCTTTTCAGGCTTCCTCCAGCTTTGGCAAACGCTGCCTGGCAGATTGGCACCACCTAAGAAGGGCTCTGGCAGGTTCCTGGCAGCAAAGCCGGCCTGCCCTGGGCTCCAGCCCAGATCTTTGGAGCAGGGAGACACCTGAGAGTTCAAAAGAGGAGGCTGCATCTTTGACAACATTTGGGGACAAGCAGGCATTGCTGCTCTGTGGATAATCTGCATGTGAATGGTTGCTTTGAGTTCCAGCATTCAATTGAAATGAAGGTGGGTATCTCAGTGACTTCTTTTGGTTTTAGTAGGAATAATTTTTCTCTTATACTATGAAGTTTGTAGATTAGAAAAAAATCATGGTGACATTTCTCTCATGCAAACTTTAATTTTATCTTGGACATTTTGAATGACACCTCTATGAGACAGATCAAACTCACAGGAAAATGGCACAAATACTGTGGGAAAACATGAAAAGTATTAGGATGACATGTTTGTGTGAATCCAGATTTTTCTCTTAAAAAAAGTCCCTGGGCTTGTCCCTTGGCTGATTGGATATTGATGTTTCCTGAGCTGCTGTTCTCCTCAGTAACACCTCAGAGTTTAGGAAGACTCCTCCCTGGGTGTTGGTGTCAGGTCAGTCAGCAGGAAGGGCAAGGAGTCTGCAGGTTGGGCAAAGATCTGGGAGCGCTGGCACATCCCAGTCCCTGCTGCAGCATCCCAGGCACATCCCAGCAGGGTTCCCTTCTGCCAGGGCTCCTGCAGGGCTGGGAAGCCGGGCTGTGCTCACAGAACCAGAGCAGCCCAGAACATTTTCCAGAGGATCCTTCAAGGGGAAGGTCCAAGGAGGGATTTCTCTCAAGCTCTCAAGCCACATGCCTGGTGGTTTGAGTTCCAGAGGGACCTCTGAGGAGCTGCACAGGGCTAAGAACACCTTCCTGGCACTGGGGGGGTGTGGGAGGTGGCCCAGCTGGCTCAGGGGGAGGCTGCCCTGAGTGCCCAGTGGGCTCTGCCCTGGCCTCTCCCAGCTGGCCCCTCCCTGTGCATTCCTTGTTTCTCAGCTTGCCCAGTGCAGAGGGGCAGAGCTGCTGTGCCAGCCCAGGAGATGCTGTTGGGTTGGTGAGATGAGCCACGGGTGTCCTTGGCTACAAGGGGGGTGCTGAGCCCTTGAGACAGGCTGGGACACTGAGGGGTGTGGGATGGATCCCTCTGCTCTCAGCAGTGTCTGGGGGCTTTTCAGACCAAACTGGGACTGTGATCAATCTCCATCTGAGGAAGGAGCCAACCCAGGGCAGTTGGGAACAAGAGAGAGGGACAGAGCAGCTCCCCTCACTCTGCACTAAGCCCCAGAAAATCCTCCTGCCTGGCAGGACCTGCTCTGTTCTCCCTGAGTGCATCAGAAGTGCTGAGAGGTTCTGACATCCAAGAACACTCCTCAGGAGAGATGAGATTGAATTTCTGGAAGAAAAAAATCCCAACAAAAAAGGTGGGGAAGTGTAGCAGGGAAGGCCTTTTGGGAAATTGCTTTGATTTTTCTCAGCAAGTTCTTTGCTAACGTATCACTGATATTTCCTCCTTGGACAGTGCTCCAGAGCAAGTGGCAGCAAATGCCCAACAGCAGCTCCATGGCCCAGTTCCTGCTCCTGGCATTGTCAGACAGGCGGGAGCTGCAGCTGCTGCACTTCTGGCTCTTCCTGGGCATCTCCCTGGCTGCCCTCCTGGGCAACGGCCTCATCCTCAGCGCCGTAGCCTGCGACCAGCACCTGCACACCCCCAGGGACTTCTTCCTGCTGCACCTCTCCCTCACAGACCTGGGCTGCATCTGCACCACTGTGCCCAAAGCCATGCACAACTCCCTCTGGGGCACCACAACCATCTCCTACACAGGATGTGCTGCACAGGTCTTTTTTTTTTTTTTTCTTCATGTCAGCAGAGTTTTCCCTCCTGACCATCATGTGCTACGACCGCTACGTTGCCATCTGCAAACCCCTGCACTACGGGACCCTCCTGGGCAGCAGAGCTTGTGCCCACATGGCAGCAGCTGCCTGGGCCTCTGGGTTTCTCAATGCTCTGCTGCACACAGCCAATACATTTTCCCTGCCCCTGTGCCAGGGCAATGCCCTGGGCCAGTTCTTCTGTGAAATCCCACACATCCTCAAGCTCTCCTGCTCAGGCACATACCTGAGGGAAATTGGGCTTCTTGCTTTTACTGCTTTTCCTTTTTGGGGCTGTTTTGTTTTCATGGTATTCTCTTATGTGCAGATCTTCAGGGCTGTGTTTAGGATCCCCTCTGAGGAGGGACGGCACAAAGCCTTTTCCACGTGCCTCCCTCACCTGGCTGTGGTCTCCCTCTTTATCAGCACTGCAGCATTTGCCTACCTGAAGCCCCCTTCCCTCTCCTCCCCATCCCTGGATCTGGCCCTGTCAGTTCTGTACTCGGTGGTGCCTCCAGCCCTGAACCCCCTCATCTACAGCCTGAGGAACCAGGAGCTCAGGGATGCCATAAGGAAAATGATGGCTGGATGCTTTTCAGAAACAGTAACCTTTTTCTTTTGTTCTGCGGAACACACACTGTGTAACCCTTCTCTGGCCCAACCTGCCTTCTAAAAGTTTTGAGAGTGGCTGTGGGGGGGGGTTTCCTGTATTTTTTCTTCTTTTAATGTTGTTAACACAGAAATTTTATTCTTCATCCTTTACCTAATTGATACTCTCTCTTTTTTTTTTTTTTTACCCACAATTGTGAGGAATCATTCTCTATGTGCATTTAAGCAAAATAAATGTCACTGTAGCAACTTCTTTGTCCAACATCCTGCCTCAGGGATGGTTTACTTCATCTGCTCATTCCTTTACACTCTCTTCTCAGTGATGACATCTTAACCAGTCAAGCCCCTGGGAATAATTTCCTTCTAAGTCTTCAATTCTTCTGTGGTTACTTAGAGAGATCTCAGAAGTGCATTCAAAGTGAATACATTGTATTAATAAAACAAGAAATAAAGATATCTTTTTGTGTCCTGTTTACTTTTTTCCTGGGTTTACATTGACATCAGCAATCCCCAGTTGATACTGATCTTAAGCACCTCCTAATTCAGTGTGAATAGATACCAAAATCAAGACCCTTTATATCTGACAATCCATCAGACTTTATCCCTATGACCACCCCACCATTCCCTCATCCAAGCCCTAGGACTCAAAGCAGCCTTGGGCAAATCTGAGCTTCCTCCACTAAAGGCTGGACCTGCAGGTTTCAGCTCCTTGGCACCAACTCCCACCTGCTTGGCTTGGAGAAGGAGCTGCACAAGACAGTGGGTTTCTGTGGCTGGGTTTTGGTAGTGGGGGGACTACAGGGGTGGCTTCTGTTCGAATCTGCCTGAAGCTTCCCCTGTCCCATGGAGCCAATGCCAGCTGCTCCAGGACAGAGTTCCTGCCACTGGCCAAGGCTGAGCCACTTAGGAGTGACAGTAACACCCCTGGGATAACAGATTTCAGAAGAGAGGAGAGTTGCACAGAAAAAAATCCAGCCTGGGAAGAGCAGAGTGAGAACATGGGATAACAACACAGACACCAAGGCCAGTGCAGAAGGAGGGGCAGGAGGGACCCCACAGGAATATGAGAAGGACTCAGAGCTGAGGCCCCCCTGCAGCCCCTGGGGGAGCATCGGGGTGCAGAGACCCCCCTGCAGCCCCTGGGGGAGCATCGGGGTGCAGAGACCCCCCTGCAGCCCCTGGGGGAGCATTGGGGTGCAGAGACCCCCCTGCAGCCCCTGGAGGCTCCCACGCTGGAGCAGGGGGATGCAGGAAGGAGGCTGTGAGCCCAGGACAGGCCCAGGATGGAGCAGGTCCTGGCAGGGACCTGCAGCCCGTGCAGAGGGAAGCCCAGGCTGGAGCAGGTTTTTCCCGGGCAGGACTCGTGGCCCCTGTGGGGGACCCACGCCGGGTCAGCTCATCCCTGAAGGACTGACCCCATGGAGGAGGGACCCACGGGACAGCAGGGTGGGAAGAGCTGCTGCCCGAGGGATGACTCACTGCAGAGGTCCATCCAGGACTGTCTCCTGTGGGAGGGACCCCACGGGAGCAAGGAAGGATCCAACTCCTCTCCCTGAGAAGTGACAGAAACAACAACTGACTGTAACCCCCATTGCCGTCCCCCTGCACTGCTGGGGGGAGGAGGGAGAAGGTGGAAGGAGGGGTTGGGGGAAGGTGTTTTTCAGACTGTTTTATTTCTCACTCTTTGGCTTTTATCCTGTCAGTAATAAATTTAAGTACTATCCCTACTTTGAGTCTGTTTTGCCCGGTCGTAAGTGACTTTCTCCCCACCCTTATCTCCACTCAGGAGTCCTCAGCTCTGTTTTTTCTCTCATCTGTGGAGCTGCAGAGGGAGGGGGAGGTAGCAGCTTTTAGTGGGTGTTTGAAATCCAGCCAGGGTCAACCCACTAAACCAACCCATGTGCTTGAGGCCCTTTTGTGATGTCACAGCCCACCCTCTCCATTCTGGAATAGCCCTTGGCAACCAAAGAACCAACACCCCACCAGGTCAGAATGCAGCCCCACCCATGTGCCCCTTTATGATGTCCCAGCCCATCCTCTCCATTCTGGAATAGCCCCTGGAAACCAAAGAACCAACGCCCCACACCCCCCCAGTGCAGCCCCACCCATCTGCCATGGGACTCTTTGGGAAGTCACGGCCTTTCCCCCAGCAAAGAAAGCCTGGAACCTTCGGGTTTCAGGTGCAGTTGGTGGCCACCCTGGGCACTCCATGGGCAGCAAGAGCTTTCTGTCCTGCCACCTTTTGTCTGGCAGGAATCTTTGACCAGATTCCAATTTGGCAGTCGGACTGACAATTCCAGCGCGGGGCTCCTGCAAGCGAACGACAGCCCTGCCCTCCAGGAAAGAAACCCCTTCCCCTCGGCCTCTTTTCCTCTTCCTTCAAATACAACCTGCAGGGCAGCTTTCTGCCATCTCTTCTCTTGGGAATTGTGAAGATAGACCCGCTCCCATGTTTAACACCTCAGACAAAACCACCCTGTTAACACCTTTCCCAACCTTCCCCAGCCTTTCCCAAAGCCCAGATGTGGAAAGAACAAGTGCCCTTGTCCCTGGCTGTGCTGCTGTGCTGGGAGTCTCTTCCCTCCAGCTCTGCACACAGGCACTGCCCCTGCAGCTCCAGAGAAGGGCTGAAGAAGCATCTTCAACACAGAAATCAGGGCAGGTGTATCAGGGATTGTTGATATTTTTTGGTCTGTGTTTGGCCCAGCCACCTGCAAAAGTTTTGTTCTTTGCCTTCCAAGTTCACTGATAAACAGGAGCTGTGTCCTTGGAGAGAGAGTTTCTTGTGTAAACTGTTTTAATTGGTGTTCTGTGATTGGCTGGTTGTCTGTAGGGGACATTTGAAGGAGAAACTGAAGAGGAGAGGAGGAAGGAAAGCCCCCAGACCCAAATAGATCAGACCCCCTGAGTGAACCAGTGCAAGTGCGAGGGGAATCCCCACGTTCTCCCGCATGGCTGAAGGGGGGCACTCACAGAACGGGGGAGGGACCGAGGGCCTCTGGCTGGGCGGTGCTGCCACACCGGCCCAGGGAGACGTCCCCGGCTCAGTGGATAAAAATGCAGGTGGCTCGTGCTCGGGGCTCTCAAGCTTCACAGGAAGGACAACGTTGCCTTCTGCGGGGACGCCGCTCTCTTTGTGAGACTGCTGACCCTCCGAGGATGCAGCCTCTGCTGGGGGGAATTCTGGTTATCCTGGGGTCGGTGAGACAACCTCGTAAAACACACCTGAGTGAGTGGGGGTTTCCCTGAGGGCTCAGTTCACTCCCCTCCTTTCCTGTCTCTCGGGTTCCCGTTTACTTGGCCACCTTTTGTAATAAATATTTGGTTTACTGATGAGCTCTCAGCAGTGTCTGGATTTTCAATCTCAGCATCCTTTTGAACTCACCCTGTAACAGTCAGAAAAATCATAAGCCTAAGAAACACTGCTGTGATCCTTGGAGTGTTGGACAGCAGTGTCTTAAGTTGGGAAAAAGAGAGAGTGATGAGGAGAGCATTATAGACCCTCAGGAACTCCAGCCTAACCCTGGTAGGGTAAATTGGAGACCAGAGCCCGTTAGGCAGAGACCTGACAGCCCACAGGAATCGGGATTAGATGAGACAAACACTGAAAGTATAGCAGAGAGTAGGGAAGACCCCCAAGAGGGGGTGATGAGTACACATTGGGGTTAGACCATGGGACAGAAACCTGGGGGAAAGGCTGGGAGTGGAACAAAAGCTAGAGCTGAGAGCAGCCACACTGTTGCCCCTTTAGGATCGGTAATAACAGCTGCAGGCACTCAAACAGAAGTGAAAGTGCCGTTTTCAGTGAGTGATTTGAACAGCTGGAGGGAGGAAGCAAAACTGTTTGGGGAAAACCTTGAAAAGATGGGTCAGAGATTTGAATTAATTGTGAAAAATCAGGGCATAGATTGGTCAGATATCGACTTGATTCTCTCAGAATTGACAGAAACAGAAAAGCAGCTAGCAATAAAAGCAGCAAGAAATCATGTGGAAGGGCAGATTGCAGCAAATGTTTTAAGGGGAGACATAGATAATATTTTTCCAGTGCAAAACCTAACTGGGACCCAAACAAATCCGGGCCAGTATGTTATTGGAACAGTATAGAGGATTGGTCCAGGTGGGATTGTGGAATGCTACACCTAAAGCAGTGAATTGGGCTGCCTTGTACCATGTAAGGCAAGGATGGGACGAGACCCCCACGGCATTCTTAGACAGACTTAGAGCTGCCAGGAGAAAATGCTCTACCCTGGATCTGTCACCAGAGACAGGTAAACAACAACTGATGGGGTTGTGAATGGGACAAAGTAACCATGATATTAGAAAAAGGTTACAGAAAATTGATTATCCTTCCAATAAAGATTTAGAGGTGTTAATGAATGAAGACTGGAAAGTGCACAACAACAGGGAGAAAAGACAAGATAGAAAACTTACAAAGGTTGTGGTTGCTGCTTGAATTCCAAATTCAAATACTAGGGGTGGTGGCAGAGGGCAGGCAATGCGAGGAAGAGGAGGCTCACCTTTTCAACAAGCAAGAATGGGACAAAATCCATGTGCCCATTGCAGGCAGGAGGGACACTGGAAACGGGATTGCCCCACATTGGCAAATGGGAATCCAGGAGGAGCTGTCATCCCTCATCAGAACAGGGAATGAGGGGGACTGGTGAGTCATTCCCTGGCAGACCCACTGGTTAAAATGGAGCAAGGGGAAGCTGAAAAAGAATTAGACTTTCTGATCGACACTGGAGCCCTATTTTCAGTTTTAAACCAAGAACTAGTGCCTAAAAGTGATGAATTTGTTCAAGTCGTGGGAGTACCAGGCCAATCAGAAAAAGCTTTCATTCTGAAACCCTCCAGTACAAAGTTGGGGAAAAAAATGGGAATTCATCCATTTTTAGATCTGCCTAATTCCCCAAAGCCTCTGTTGGGTAGAGATTTGTTGGAAAACCTGGGAGCTGTGATTAAGTTTGAAAAAGGTAAACTTGAATTTCAGGTAAACAAAGAACAACTAATAGCAGCCCTGAGTTTGGTCCTGATCTGCGTAAAGCCAGAGCAAAACAATCAAAATATCAGTCAAATTTTAGATAGAGTCTATTCCTTGGTATGGGCTACCCAGTAAATCAAAAAAGGCAACTCCTATTCAGGTAGAATTTTTACCAGGAGCAAAGCCAGGAGTCAGGAAACAATATCCACTGAGGTTAGGAGGCAGAAAAGGAATTGAACCAATAAGGGAAAACTTTTTGAAGTTGGGACTTGTAATAGAGTGTGAATCAGACTTTAACACCCCAATTCTCCCAGTTAAGAAATCAAGTGGAACTTACAGACTAGTTCAGGATTTAAGGGGAGTAAAGGAGATAACTAAAACCTTATACCCCGTGGTAGCAAATCCCTGTACACTTCTAACAAAATTGAGAGAGAATTTGATTTGATTCAGTGTTAGATTTAAAAGATGCCTTTTTCTCTCTACCCCTAGCTCAGGAAAGTCAAAAGATTTTTGCTTTGGAGTGGGAATCTGTCCATAGTGGGAGAAAGATGCAATGAAGTTGGACAGTCTTCCCACAGTGACAGGTTGGTGTAGTTGATGGCTCTATCAGTAGGGAGTACTTGTAAAGCCTTTCCATGCCCTGCTGAAAAGAACCCCAAAGAACATCCTGTGGAGCCCTGAGACAGACGAGGCCTTCCAAGGCCTGAAGCGGGAGCTCAGGAGGGCTCTGGCGTTGGCTTTGCCTGACGGGACGAAGCCCCTTTGGTTGTTGTGCCATGAACGTCAAGGAATGGCTTTGGGGGTCTTGGGCCACCAAGCAGGGCCATCCAGGAGGGCCGTGCTCGACTGCAAACAGTGGGATGGAGTCAGCAAGGGATGGCCCACCTGTGTGACAGCAGTGGCTGCAGCACTCATGGACCACTGTCCCAGTGATGTCACTGATGTCCCCAGTGATGTCACCACTGTGCCTGTGATGTCACTGATGTCCCCAGTGATGTCACCACTGTGCCTGTGATGTCACTGCTGTCCCTGTGATGTCAGCAATGTCCCTGTGATGTCACCAGACCCCTGTGATGTCACTGGTCTACAGTGATGTCACTGCTGTCCCCAGGGGTGGTCCCTGTGTCCCCAGTGATTTTACGGCTGTCCCACGTGATGTTACCACTCTCGACAGTGATGTCACTGTTCCCCAGTGATGTCACTGAAGTCCCCTGTCACCACTGCCCCCAGTGGTGGCACCATGTCCCTGTGATGTCACCAAACCCCTGTGATGTCACCGCTGTCCCTCAGATGGCACCGCAATCCCCAGGGGTGGAACCCCTGTCCCTATGATGTCACCACTTTCCCCAGTGATGCCACCAGACCCCTGTGATGTCACCAATGTCTCCAATGATGTCACCAAAGTCCCTGTGGTATAACTGCTGTCCCTGTGATGTCACGTGTGTTTATTGATGTCACTGCTGTCTCCAGGGTGTTACACAAGTCCTGTGGAAGGCACCTGTGTCCCTGAGATGTCACTGGTCCCCAATGATGTCATCACTGTCCCTGTGATGTCACCGCTGTTCCCAGTGATGTCATCACTGTCCCTGTGATGTCATTGGTGTCTCTGTGATGTCACCCCTGTCCTTGCGAAGTCACTGCTGTCCCCTCTGATGTCACTGATGTCCCTGTGATATCATGGCTGCCTGTTTGTCATCACTAGTCCCCTGTGATGTCACTGGCCCCCACTGCTGTCCCTGTGATGTCACTATTGTCCCCAGCAGTGCCACCATATTCCTGTGATGTCCCTGGAATCTCTGTGTTTTCACCAGATCTTTGTAATGTCACTGATGTCCCTGTGACATCACGGCTGTCCCGTTGTTGTCACCAGTCCCCTGTAATGTCATTGGTCCTCAATGATGTCACCAATTTCACTGTGATGTCACCAGTGTCACCAATGATGTCACTGGTGTCTCTGTGATGTCACCCTTGTCCTTGGGAAGTCACCAATGTCCCCAATGATGTCACCGATGTCTCCATTATATCATGGCTTTCCCTTTGTTGTCACAATTCCCCTGTGACATCACTGGTCCAGAGTGATGTCACCGCTATCCCTGTGATGTCACCACTGTCCCCTATGATGTCACCAATGATCCTAGGGATGCCACTAGTCTCTCTGTGATGTCATTGATGTCCCTGTGATGTCACAACTGTCCCCAGTGGTGACACCATGTCCCCGTGATATCACTGATTTTCCTATGACATTGTGGCTTTCCTTTATTGTCACCAGTACCCTGTGATGTCACTGGTCCTCAAAGATTTCTCCGTTTTCTCTGTGAGGTCCCTACTGTCCCCGATGATATCACTGGTGTCTCTATTATGTCAACCCTCTCCTTGTGAATTTACCGATGTCCCTGTGACATCACCGCTCTCCCTTTGTTGTCAACATTCTCCTCTGATGTCACTGGACCCCAGTAATGTCACTGCTATTGCTGTGATTTCACCACTGTCCCCAGTAGTGCCACCATGTCCCTGTGATGTCACCAGACCCCTTTGTTGTCACCGATGTCCCTGTGACATCACTGCTGTCCCTCTGTTGTCACTCTAATGTCACTAGTCCCCAATGATGTCACTGATGTCCCTATGATGTCACCACTATCCCCTGTGATGCCACCAGTGTCACTGATAATGTCACTGGTGTCTCTGTGATGTCATCCCTGGCCTTGTGATGTCACCGATGTCCCCTGTCATTCACAGATGTCCCCAGTGATGTCACTGCTGTCTCTGTGATGTCACCACTGTCCCCAGTGGTAACATCAGGTCCTTGTGATGTCACCGATGTGCCTGTGACATCACTGCTGTCCCTTTGTTGTTATCAGTCCCCTGTGATGTCACTGGTCCCCAGTGATGTCACTGCTGTCCCTGCGGTGTCACCACTGTGCCCAGGGGTGGCACCTTGTCCCTGTGATGTCACTGATATCCTTGGGAAGTCACCAGACCCCTGTGATGTCACTTATGTCCCTGTCTGTTTGTTGTCACCAGTTCCCTGTGATGTCACTGATCCCCAGTTATGTCACTCGTTACCCTGTGATGTCATGTCTGTCCCCTGTGATGTCACCAATATCCCCTGTGATGTTACTGATGTCTCTTTGGTGTCAGCCATGTATTTGTGATGTCACTGATGTCCCATAGGATGTCAGTGATGTCCCTGTGACATCACAGCTGTCTCTTTGTTTTCAGCAGTCCCCTGTGATGACACTCTTCCCCAGTGATGTCACCAATGTCCCTTTCATTAGGGTTAGCGTTAGGACTAAGGATAGGGTTAGGGTTAGGGTTAGCGTTAGGGTCAGGGTTAGGGTTAGGGTTAGGGTCAGGGTTAGGGTTAGGGTTAGGGTTAGGGTTAGGGTTAAGGTTAGCGTTAGGGTCAAGGTTAGGGTTAGGGTTAGGGTTAGGGTTAGAGGTAAGGGTTATGGTTAGGGGTTTAGGGTTTATGTAGCAGTTGCATTAATCTAATAAGTAAGGAGTCCTTAGGACCAGAAACAGACCCCAATATGGTGCAGCTTTATTGAGAGGCCAAGGCTTCTATCGTAGTTTCAAATGCTGACACCTCATAACACGTGACCTTATCAGCCAATCCTAGACGAGCATTTAACTGCGCAGATGGGACAGAGTCCTTACTAACCACAACTCCCAGGATGCTTTGCTAGCACCCATCCTGTAACCAGACCCCACAAGTTTAGGGTTAGGGTTTAGGGTCAGGGTTAAGGGTTATGGTTAGGGATAGGGGTTACTCTTAGGGTTTAGGGGTAGGGGTAGGGTTAGGGTTATGGGTTAGGGTTAGAGTTAGGGTCCGGCTTTAGGGTTTAGGGTTAGGGTTAGGCTTATGGCTAGGAATAGGACTAGGGTTAGGGTTTATGTTAGGGTTAGGGTAAGGATTTAGTGTTAGGTTCAAGGGTTAGGGTTAAGAGTAGGGAGTTAGGTTTTAGCGTTTGGCTTAGGCTTAGGTTTTAGGGTTAAGGTTACGGGTTAGGGTTAGATTAGGGCAGGGTTAAGGTAACGTTTTGGTTAGAGTAAGGGATAGGGTTAGGGTTAGGGTTAGGGTTAGGGTTAGGGTTAGGGTTAGGGTTAGGGTTAGGGTGAGGGTTAGGGTGAGGGTTAGGGATAGGGATAGTGTTAGGTTAGGTTTAGTGGTTCAGTAATGTTTTGGTTAGAGTAAGGGAACAGAAGGAGCTCACAAAAATCCTCCCTGATAGGATGAGGGGACTGTAAATAGCACAGCTGATTCTCCCCCTTCTGTGGTTCAAGGGGCACCCCCACACTCAGAGCAATTGCAGGATGGGGGGTTTCCTGATGCCTCAGCTGAGCGGGAAGGGGCAGTTTGGAAATATCGTGCTGTGGCTTTCCAGGGACATCCAGGAGACAAAACAGTGCCCGCAGGAGAAGGCAGGGCACAGGCAGGAGAATCAGGAGCAGTTTGGAGGGGATTTAACCAGGAAGATGAAACCTCTGACTGGATATGTTTACAGGGATTCTTTTGCTGTGTTCAAAGGGTGCACTGAGGCCTGAGGGTGATCAAAAACCCTCTCCCCTTCCTGGCCAGCCTGTATGAGTGGCACTGCCTTCTGTAGGAGCTGTACCAATGGTCCTGCCTTGGACAGGGACACCTGGAGAGCAAAAGACGCTCATGGCAAAGAACACAAAATAAGCTCTTGGGGGATTGTTCGTACACTTTAATGTTTGCCCTAAAAGGGGCAGGATAGACCTTTTTCTTTTCTTTTACAGGGAACTGTTCAATGGAGAAAAGGATTCAGAACTGGGACTGAAAACCTCAGGTTTGGACTCTGGTTCAGTTCACTAGTAACTCTGGTTATCATTTGTTAGTTCTGCTTGTGTGGTTATTTACCTTGTCCATGTGCTCAGCAGAACAGACTGTTAAAAGTGAAAATCAAAAGAACCTCTCCCGGGAACTGGTCACAGGGTTTGGGAAAATACGGAATCAAAAGTAATCAGTGTAACCATCTTACCTCAAACTGATTCACCTCACCCATCTTTTGGATCGAGTAAAGGTGAATTTAAACCTGCAATGAGAACTTTTGAGGAATATAATGCCAGACAACCCTGCCTTATTTACTCATGGGATCCCCTCTTTTGCCCATTGCACACACCAGATGTACACAAAAGTATACAGAGGACATGAGGACCTGCCTGTCAGGGGTTTTTTTTCAGGGACAGGAGCAGGAATGTTTGGGCAGAAACAGGGATTAGGTATTGACATGGGCTGCCCAGGCAGGTGGTGGAGTCACCGTCCCGGGAGGTGTTTAAGGACAGACTGGACATGGCACTCAGTGCCGTGGTCTGCTTGACGTGCTGGGGATGGGTCATAGGCTGGACGCCGGTTGACCTCAGAAGTCTCTGCCAACCTCATGGATTCTGGGCTTCTGTGCCATCCCAGCCTTTGGGACAGCGTGCTGGTGGCTCAGAGGCTCCATCCTTGCCTTGCCTTGCCCATCTCCTGGGTGCCAGGCAAGGGCCTTGTGACATCCCAGCCTTTGTGGAACAGCGTGGGGGCTGAAAACTGTCAGCGCTCCGTCCCCGTGCACAGAGCCCGGGCAGAACTTGGCTGGCAGGGACGGCACAGACTGTGCAGAGGGGTCAGCTCGTCCCACAGCAGCACGATTCCCAGCCAGGGCATCTCCTGGCTCCTCAGGCTCTCTGTGCTCCTGCTCTTGCCATGCAGACTCCAGCCTTGAAGCCGTCCCCAGGTGCCATTGCTGATCACCGGGGTTTTCCTTGGATGGGGCCTTGCCATCAAAGGCAGGAGCGGCTGCAGAGAGGGCAGGGAGGGGGGTCAGGCCGGTGGGATGGTGCCGGCGGGCCGTGAGCCCTGAGCCAGCAAGGCCTGGGACCAACAGGGTGTCAGGAGAGGACTGGGAGCCCCCAGGGAGGAGGAAAGCTGGGCAGGCCCCAAGGCTCCTGGGCCTCTCCCTTGCCAGCCCTTTGCCCAAGGCCCCGAGGCAGAGGTGGGCTCAGCCCCTGGGCAGGAATGGGGCACAGGCTGAGCCCCAGGGACACCAGACACAGGAGGCCTGAGCTCTTCTTCCTGCAACGTCTGCCTGGGGCAGCCCAGCCAGGCCTGAGGCTCTCCAGGACAGGCCCAGCCCAGCCAGAGAGGGCTCAGCCCTCGGAGGCTGCACTCACTCCAAAGGGAATAAAACATCAGCCTAGAGGACATCCTGTCCCCAAATGGAGAACTGGAAATGTCAAGGATAAAAAAGTCACCCCTCTCCATTATCCAAGAAATGTTTCCAGCTCTTTACTAAAAGCATCCAGGACTCAGTCCCCCCATTTTCTCTCTGACAAGGGTTTGCAGGGGCTGCTTGGCAAAGGGAACCCCTGGGGCCCCATTGCAGAGGGTGGGGCTGCACTCGGGGGGTGTCACCTTTGGCTCTTGGGTTCCAGGGGCAATTGGAGTCAGTGAGCCAGGCTGGGGACGAGGGGCAGGACTGGCTGGGCTGGCTCTGGTGCTGGCCCAGAAAATGGAAGTGTCCCCATGGGGGCAGCTCTGAAGGGCCCAAGAAGTAAAAGCTGCCCCAGTGCAGGCTGTGCCAGGGGTGAGTGTGCAGGGGGAAGGAAGCTGGGCCAGACAGGGCTGGGCAAGAATGGCCATGCCAGGGGAGGGATCTCCCCCTGCCTCCAGGGCCCAGCCCCTGATGGGAGGGCTTGGGCAAGGCCTGGTGCAGGAACCCCTGAGCCAGCCCAAGGGACGTGCTTTTGGAATGTGGATGGACAGGCCCAGCCCTCTGCAAGATAAGTGGAGGGCTCTGAGCCAGAGAGGGGATGAGAGCCGGGTACAGGCTTGGGAATCGCCAGGAGGGCTTTTCAAATGAACATTGGGAAGGGGATGTCTAAGACCCTTAGGAGAGGGAAGCAGAGAGGCTGAGTTTTGACTCCAGCACTGGGGTGTGCAGGGCAGAGCAGAGAATCTTCCCCATTTAAGAGTCTTGTGGGTCCATCTTTGCAGTTCTGACAGGCACTACTTGTCATGGTCTATCCTCTCCATTCCAGAATAGGCCCTGGCAACCAAAAAACCAACACCCCATCAGTAGACCAGAACAACCCATGTACTTTGAGCCCTTTTTTTATGTCACGGCCTATCCTGTCCATTCTGGAATAGCCTGTGGATACCAAAAAACCAAACCCTTACCATGTGACAGTTGAACCCTATACATGTTCCAAAGACCCCTTTGTGATGTCACAGCCCATCCTCTCCATTCCGGAATAGCCCCTGGCAACCAAAAAGCCAATGCCCCAAAACCCTGAAATGCAGACCTACTTGTGTGTCCTGGGTACCTTTGTGATGTCACGGCCCGTGCTCTCCATTCTGGAATAGCCCCTGGAAACCAAAGAACCAACGTCTCAAAATGTCAAAGTGCAGCCCCACCCATCTGCCATGGGCCCCTTTGTGATGTTATGGCCTTTCTCCCAGGAAAGAAAGCCTGGAACCTTTGGCTTTGAGGTTCAGTTGGTGGGGCACCTGGGCACTCCATGGGCAGCAAGAGCTTTCTGTCCTGCCACCTTTTGTCTGGGAAGAACGTTTGACCATATTCAATTTTGGGAGTCTCACCAGCAAGTTCAGTGCAGGGCTCCTGTCCCAGTTTAAAAGAGACACAGGTGTTTTTTTAGGATGAGTTATGAGAAAAGACCAGAACTCCTCCGTCTAAGCAATTAAAAATCTAAAATTAGAGGCTCTGTTGAAAGAAAACCAATTATGGAAATGGAAAAATAACAGCCCTTTATTAAAAGGTATGTGTGTATTGGCAGAAACAACAAAAGAAAACAAGTAAAATAACCAAACAATACTCCTACACCCACCAAAAATTCCCTTCAAAACAAACCAATAAACAAGCAAAGGACAAAAAGTAAACAGTTCAGTTGGTGCCCTTTGGTGCAATTCTAACCACAGGCAACAGGGGGTGCCGTTGGGTCACTGAAGATGCAGAGCTTGTAGTGTCCTGTGCCAGTCACCAGGGGGCGCTGTTGGATCACTGGAGATGCAGAGCCTGCAGTTCTTTATGATGGCCAGCAGGGGGCGGTGTGGAATCACTGGTCATTGCCATGTGGGGGTAACACCCCTGGGGTGTGTTGGAGAAACCCAAAATGGGTTTCCCTCCCCTTCCCCACACACACACTGGGAAAAGGGGAGAGAGAGAGGGGAAGAGGAAAATTGTGGTCGAATTATGCAGTTTAGTTTTCCTTCTCCCTTTGATGTGCACAAGGACCACTCTAAGAAAAATCCGCTAGAATGGGGAAGGAGAAAAAAACTTCCCAAAAAGGTTCCTCTCCAGTGAAAATCCAAGCAGGATCCACAGAAGGCAACCAGGCTGAGAACAAAAAAACAGCACTAAGATCTCTGACCTTGTTCCAGCCTCAGCAGGAAGCCCGAACTCCTCCCCCCGTTTCCCAGGGAACGAGGAAGAAAAAAAAAATAACAAAAAACCAGCTCCTACCCCTGTTTCCCAGTAGACGAGATTCTGAGCCCTTAACAAGAAAACAGGTTCCTTTCTGCTCCTTAAGTGCCCCCTTAACAGCTCTGCATGCAGTGGGCAGAGGGGAAGGAAAAAAATTCCTGCTGAGTTTCTAAGAACCAGCAAAACCATGACAGAACCCTCTGGTTTGCCACACTCCAAAGAGCGTCACTGATGCCCAGGACAATTCTGATCCCCCTCAACAAACACTCCTCCAGCTGTGACCCTTGTCTGGTGGGAAACACAAAGGGATGTCTGGGAGGGTTTCACTCAGAACAGGGAGAATTTTGGAGAGGGACCTTTACACACCCAGATCTTGATGTGTCCACACATCTCTGCCTGGGTGTGGGTGTGAATTGACTGTGGTGTAAGTGTTGTTATTGGGAATCTATAATTCAGTCACTGTTAAAATACTAGCAAATGCTATTGAATAATGTGATAAGAGTTAAGTTGGTCAATGATTAAGTCCTACTAATCTCTTTTTCCCCCTTATATTTGGATTCAAATCCTTTTCACCTTGACGCTCTTTTATCCCAAGGCTCTGTGGAAATCATTTGCTCTCATAGAAAAAAAAAAAAAAAAAAAAAAAAAATCTGTGACTTCCACATTAATATCTTCCTCCTCAGCTAAACTACTGAAAACCTCCAATTAGTTCTTGAAGACATGAAGACAATTAAAGGAAGGGAAATAGTTTGTTTTTCTGTATTTCAATGAGCCCCACAGTGTGTTTAGAGCCAAGTCCATCATCCTGAGGTACTGAGAGAAGATTGAAGAAGCTGCTCAAGAAGTCAGAAGCCAAACTCCCAGTCCCTTGAAGCATTGCTGGGCCCCACTGAGGGCAGGCACTGACAAAGCCTCCCCAGGGACTCCTTGGAGCAGATCCTTGCAGGCCAGGAGTGCAGGCAGACAAAGGCTCTGGGCAGTGTCACAATGGTCCCCTGATTCCATGAGACAACATTCCTAATTTACTGTCCAGACTAGAGGGAAATCACAGGAAGGGCCATGGTTTGTCAGGACTTGCTTTATCTGAGTGAGCCCCAGGGGGCTTTTGGTGCTGAGTCCTTGAACCTCAGGTACTGAGGGGAGATTGTACAAACCTGTCCATGAGTGAAAGTCAGAAGGAAAACCCAAAGTATCTGGAAGCATTAATGGGTCCCAATGAGTGTCACTACTGACAAAGTCTTTACAGGGACTAATTAAAGCAGAGAATTAGAGGCCATGATTGCACAAACCTCTTCAAAACTCAAAGGCAAAGTACCTTAACAAACCTGTAGTACCTTGGAGCTTTAAAAAGCCCCACTGGGGGCCATTCCTGACAAAGGCTCTCATTAGAGCAGATAATTGGAGGCCATAACTGAACAAAAATCTCAGAGACTCAGTGTCAAAAAGAAATGTCTTAATAAATTTGCTTTGAGTGCCTTGAAGCATCAATGAGCCCCACTGAGTGTCACAACTGACAGAGAATCCCAAGGGACTCATTAGAGCAGATAATTGGAGGCCATGACTGAACAAACCTCCCAGAGACTCAGTGTCAAAAGGAAGTGTTTTAATAAACCCTGAGTGCCTTGAAGCATTAATGACCCACTGAGGGTTGTCACTGTCTGGGGCTCTCAAGGGACTCGTTACAGCAGAGAATTGGAGGCCATGGCTGCACAAACCTCTCAGAGATGCAAAACCAAAAGCAAACCCCAAATTGCTCTGGAAATCCTGCAGGCCCTTGAAGCCTTAAGGAGCCCCCCGAGGGCCCCTCCTGCCAAAGCCTCCCCAGGGACTCTGCAGCAGCTCCTTGGAGGCCCTGAGTGCAGGGAGCCAAAGGCTCTGGGCAGCAGCTCAGCTGCTGAGAAAAGCCTGGCTGGCTTTGGGGAAGTTTCCTTCCTTTTCAGGCTTCCTCCAGCTTTGGCAAACGCTGCCTGGCAGATTGGCACCACCTAAGAAGGGCTCTGGCAGGTTCCTGGCAGCAAAGCCGGCCTGCCCTGGGCTCCAGCCCAGATCTTTGGAGCAGGGAGACAGCTGAGAGTTCAAAAGAGGAGGCTGCATCTTTGACAACATTTGGAGACAAGCAGGCATTGCTGCTCTGTGGATAATCTGCATGTGAATGGTTGCTTTGAGTTCAAGCATTCAATTGAAATGAAGGTGGGTATCTCAGTGATTTCTTTTGGTTTTAAATAGGAATATTTCCTTTTCTGTGTAATTATGTTATGAAGTTTGTAGATTAGAAAACAATCATGGTGACTTTTCTCTCATGAAAACTTGAAATGTATCTTGGACATTTTGAATGAGACCTCACTGAAAAAGATCAAACTCACAGGAAAATGGCACAAATACTGTGGGAAAACATGAAAAGTATTAGGAAGACCTGTTTGTGTGAATTTAGATTTTTCTCTTGAAAAAAAGTCCCTGGGCTTGTCCCTTGGCTAATTGGATATTGATGTTTCCTGACCTGCTGTTCTCCTCAGTAACACCTCAGAGTTTAGGAAGACTCCTCCCTGGGTGTTGGTGTCAGGTCAGTCAGCAGGAAGGGCAAAGTGTCTGCAGGTTGGGCAAAGATCTGCGAGCGCTGGCACATCCCAGTCCCTGCTGCAGCATCCCAGGCACATCCCAGCAGGGTTCCCTTCTGCCAGGGCTCCTGCAGGGCTGGGAAGCCGGGCTGTGCTCACAGAACCAGAGCAGCCCAGCACATTTTCCAGGGGATCCTTCAAGGGGAAGGTCCAAGGAGGGATTTCTCTCAAGCTCTCAAGCCACATGCCTGGTGGTTTGAGTTCCAGAGGGACCTCTGAGGAGCTGCCCAGGGCTGAGAACACCTTCCTGGCACTGGGGGTGTGTGGGAGGTGGCCCAGCTGGCTCAGGGGGAGGCTGCCCTGAGTGCCCAGTGGGCTCTGCCCTGGCCTCTCCCAGCTGGCCCCTCCCTGTGCATTCCTTGTTTCTCAGCTTGCCCAGTGCAGAGGGGCAGAGCTGCTGTGCCAGCCCAGGAGATGCTGTTGGGTTGGTGAGATGAGCCACGGGTGTCCTTGGCTACAAGGGGGGTGCTGAGCCCTTGAGACAGGCTGGGACACTGAGGGGTGTGGGATGGATCCCTCTGCTCTCAGCAGTGTCTGGGGGCTTTTCAGACCAAACTGGGAGTGTGATCAATCTCCATCTGAGGAAGGAGCCAACCCAGGGCAGTTGGGAACAAGAGAGAGGGACAGAGCAGCTCCCCTCACTCTGCACTAAGCCCCAGACAATCCTCCTGCCTGGCAGGACCTGCTCTGTTCTCCCTGAGTGCATCAGAAGTGCTGAGGGGTTCTGACATCCAGGAACACTCCTCAGGAGAGATGTGGGAATTTGTAGAAAAAAACTCTAACAAAACAGGTGAGGAAGTGTTGCAGGGAGGGCCTATTGGGAAAAGGCTTTGATTTTTCTCAGCAAGTTCTTTGCTAACATATCACTGATATTTCCTCCTTGGACAGTGCTCCAGAGCAAGTGGCAGCAAATGCCCAACAGCAGCTCCAGGGCCCAGTTCTTGCTCCTGGCATTGTCAGACAGGCGGGAGCTGCAGCTGCTGCACTTCTGGCTCTTCCTGGGCATCTCCCTGGCTGCCCTCCTGGGCAACGGCCTCATCCTCAGCGCCGTAGCCTGCGACCAGCACCTGCACACCCCCAGGGACTTCTTCCTGCTGCACCTCTCCCTCACAGACCTGGGCTGCATCTGCACCACTGTGCCCAAAGCCATGCACAACTCCCTCTGGGGCACCACAACCATCTCCTACACAGCATGTGCTGCACAGGCTTTTTTCTATGTCTTCTTTATCTCAGCAGAGTTTTATCGCCTGACTATCATGTGCTACGACCGCTACGTTGCCATCTGCAAACCCCTGCACTACGGGACCCTCCTGGGCAGCAGAGCTTGTGCCCACATGGCAGCAGCTGCCTGGGCCTCTGGGTTTCTCAATGCTCTGCTGCACACAGCCAATACATTTTCCCTGCCCCTGTGCCAGGGCAATGCCCTGGGCCAATTCTTCTGTGAAATCCCACAAATCCTCAAGCTCTCCTGCTCATACTCAGGCTACCTCAGGGAAATTGGGTTTATTGCATGTGGTGCCTGTTTAGCAATTGGTTGTTTCGTTTTCATGGTTTTCTCCTATGTGCAGATCTTCAGGGCTGTGCTGAGGATCCCCTCTGATCAGGGACGGCACAAAGCCTTTTCCACGTGCCTCCCTCACCTGGCTGTGGTCTCCCTGTTTATCAGCACTGGCACATTTACCTACTTGAAGCCTTCTTCCATGTCCTCCCCATCCCTGGATCTGGTGTTATCTGTTCTGTACTCGGTGGTGTCTCCAGCCCTCAACCCCCTCATCTACAGCCTGAGGAACCAGGAGCTCAGGGATGCCATAAAGAAAATGATGACTGGATGCGTTGCAGGAGCAATAAAGTTCCTGTGTTCTGGTGTGTAGCATTTAGAAGGGGACTCTGTAATGCCCCATCCTTCCTTCTAAGCTTTATGGGGGAAGTCACTGGGTTCTTCTTGTAATAATTTGCTATGAAATAAAATATTATTATGCTTCTTTCTTCTAACTTACTGTCCACACATTAAATTTGACCCAGAGATGTAAAAATGATGATTTGTGTTCTCTGAGCATTTAAACAAAATAAAGGACTCTGCAGTGCCTTCTTTGTCCAAGACCCTTCTTCTCAGCTGTTCCTAAAGCACAGCACACTGCAGGACAGGGGGGATTTGCAAAGGGCAAGGGCACAACAATCCCAGCACAGCAGCACTGCCAGGGAGCAGCAGAGCTTGGGCTTTGCAGAGCTGCTCTTTCCACTCCCACACTGTCCTCCTGAGCCCCTTTCTGGCTGCAAGGCCTGAGTGCTCTCTGAGCACAGTCCTGGGGGTGGGAGCCTTTGAGCACAGGCAGGGACAGGCACTGGGAACTTGTGAAGCAGAGCTGGCCTCCCTGACAGCATCTCCAGGATGCTGTGGGATCTCCTGAGGGCACTGCATGGACTGAGCCACTTCTTCTGTGCCCTTGCTGCAGGGCTGGAACTCTCCTGCACTGACACCAGTGACTCCTGCTCTTTGCATTCCCAGCCTGATTTTTGAATCCAGTCTTGCCCTGCTGTTCCCAGGGACATGCTGGGAGTGCTTCAGAGCTGCCATCCTGGGGCAGCTCCTGCCCAGCGTGGGCAGGCACAAGGTCTCTCCCCCGCTCCTCTCCCCTCAGCAGTGCCACTGTTTGCTGCAGCCTCCTCCTCCTTGCCCAGCACAGCCCTCCTGGCAGAGTTGGACACAGCCCTTGTTCTACCCCCTCCTCATGGCCCTGCCCAAGCCCCTCAGCTCCAGCCTGATGGCCAGAAACCTTCAGGGCAGGGAGAGATCATTGGAGTGGTGGGTCTGTAGGGAGAAATCACTGCTGCCTCCCTTCTGAATCACCCTCAGGACCTGGACAAGCCTGAATTTGGTTTGGTTTCCATGAGACCCTGCAGTGTCAAAGTGGCCCCTTGATTCCAGGAGGCTGCTCAGTGTCCCCGGGATCCTTTGACTCCAGAATGCCCTGGAGTGTCACAGTGGTCCCTTGAGTCCATGAGGTGTCCTCAGTGCCACAATGACCCCTTGATTCCATGGGGTTCCCCAGTGTCCCAAGGTCCCTTTGGCTCCAAAAAGGCCCTGGAGTGTCACAGTGGCCCCTTCCTTTCGTGAGGTTCCACTGTGTCCCAGATTTCTTTGTTTCCAGGAGGCACCACAATGACACAATGGCTCTCTGGTTCCATGAAATTCCAGAAGATTTCAGGGCTCCTTTTGTTCCACAAGGCCCCACATGTTAAATGGTGCCCTGGTTCCACAAGATTTCACAGTGTCCCTGTGTTCCTTTCTTTCAATGAGGCCCTGCAGTGCCACAATGGTCCCTTGATTCCATGAGGATGCACAGGGTCATCACAAAGCTGAGCCCACCCAGATGGAAATTTGGGGGAGATCAGGAGGAACTGGGACAAAAAGGATTGGATATTTGGGGAGCGAAGGAGGGACCTGGTGAATAGAGAGGAAAGATTTTGATGAGGTAAAAGCAGGTTCAGGGAATGCTGAGGGTGCTGAAACAAAGACTGTGCAAACACTACTGATGGACCTTTACATTATTTCTAATGTCAAGCCCCAACTTAGAATTGATGGCCCTCCCATGGAAAGGAATCCACTTCTCTAATCCCAACCTCAACCTGACCTCAAAGGCAAAGCCAAAACCCAGAACTCCAGACTCTTATTTGTCCTCCAATACCCACCCCAATCCCAAACCTGCATTGTTAGTATGAAAATCCAAGTTTGAATCCTGACTCAACCCAAAAAGCTCTTTCACTAATCATGAACCAGACCCTGCCAGCAGAACAACAAACCTGCCAAAGTTCTGCCCAATCCCCACCCTGAGCTCTAAAGCCCAAGGCCTGAGCATGAAGCACCCCCAGAGCCCTTGGGAGCAGGGCAAGGACCTGCAGGGCCCAGAGCAGGCCCAAGGGGTTGGCAGAGCAATGGGAGGTGACCTGGATCTGCTCAGCTCTGCAGGGACCCCCAGCAGAAGGGCCTGGGCTCTGTCAGGGATGTCCTGGGGCACAGGGGCTCAGCAGCAAAGCCAAGAAGGCCAAGTGCACATGGCAGCAGCCAGAGCTGGGGGACAGCAGAGCCATCAGGGAGGGCCCAGAAATGCTGCTGGCAGGGGGGTGGGAAAGCAGGAGGGGTGTGTGCAGCCTGCAAGGCCAGAGGAGCAGCAGGGCCAGGGGAGCACAGCCTGCAGCACAGATGGCCAAGGGCTCTGGCAGGGCTGCAAGGCCCAAAGGCACCCAGGCCTTTGTGCCCTTGGCTCTGGCAGCTGCCTCTGCCCCTCAGGCCACCACAAGACACTTTCCTTTGTCTGCCTGCACTCCTGGCCTGCAAGGATCTGCTCCAAGGAGTCCCTGGGGAGGCTTTGTCAGTGCCTGCCCTCAGTGGGGCCCAGCAATGCTTCAAGGGACTGGGAGTTTGGCTTCTGACTTCCTGAGCAGCTTCTTCAATCTTCTCTCAGTACTGTAGGATATTGACTTGCCTCTAAATACACTGTGGGGCTCATTAAAATACAGAAAACCAAATTGTTTCCCCTCCTTTAATTGTCTTCATCTTTTCAAGTCTTAAACTACTAATTGAAATTGTTTTGTAGTTTAGCTAAGGAGGAAGATTTTTAAGTGGAAATAATAAAAATATATTTTTTTGATGAAAGAGAGTGATTTATACAGAATCTTTGGATGCAAGAGTGTCACGGTACAAAGGATTTGGACGCAAAAATATGGAAGCAAAAGAGATTAGTAGAACCAAATCACTGACCAATTAAACTGTTATCAATATTAAGCTGTTATTCAATAGCATTTGCTACAATTTTAACAGTGATGGAATATAGATTCACAATAACATCATTCACACCACTGTCGATTCACACCCATACCCAGGCAGAGATGTGTGGACACATCAAGATCTGGGTGTGTAAAGGTCCCTCTCCAAAATTCTCCTGGTTGTCAGTGAAACCCTCCCACACATCCCTTTGTGTTTCCCAACAGACAAGGTTCCACCAGGCCCTGCAGGGTCACAATGGTCCCTTCATTCCATGAGTTTCCTTGGCTGCAGCATCAAAGGGATGACTGAGGGTTATCAAGCATTGGAACAGAATGTCCAGGGAAGTGGTTGAGTCACCACAGAATCACAGAATTTTTGAGGGTGGAAAAGACCTCTGAGATCATGGAGTGCAACCATGAACCCAGCACTGGCATCTTCACCACTGAACCGTGTCCCCAAGGGCCACAGCTCAATGTTTTCTGAACACTTCCAGGGATGGTGACTGCAAGATTCCAGGTTTGAGCTATGAGGTCATCAAAGGGGTTTTCATTTAAAAAATATACAAGGTATCAAAAATATCCACCCTTCAGATATTTTAAAAAGGACTTCAGTTCTTTAAGTAGCTTGAGGGAGCACAGTGGAAAAGATACAACACATTTCTGACCTCTCAGGAGGTCAAAAATCACACATTTACTGGTAAACTTTAGAAAAGAAGGGAGCTTGGCAAAAGGTGAAAGGGCAACATTCTACCAGAACAGAGCATTCCCCAAAGCACTGACTGAGCACAGGCCAGCCCAGACAAGTCAGCAAAAACCCAACCCATCCAGTTTTAAGTTTCCTAAAATATTATGACAGGTTGAGAGAATAAGAAGAAGTAAGGAAAGAGAGAGAAGTGCAGCTCCCACCCGCAGTCTGGTGCCAGTGCAGCTTCCCCGTGCCCAGATGGAGGGTCCGACCACGCCATGGCCGCACGGGGCTGGTTTGATTTGCTCTGCCCCCTGTGCCCACCCCCCAGGGGGGACTTGTGGCCCACTGGCCACTCTGGGGCTGCAGGAGGGTGAGGGGCAGAGCTCCTGGTGTGCTGGAGCCAGTGTGGGGCTGGGTTAGGGGCTCCAGGCTGTGGGATGGGGCAGTGCTCCCGGGCTGCTTTGGACTGACAGCAGCTCCAGGGCTGCCCAAGGAGGCTCCAAGGGCTGGGCAATGGAACAGGGCACCACCTCCCCTTTGGCAAATTCCACCTGTCCCTTCCCCACCCACACACACACTGGAGTTGTTCTGAGTCAAGAATTATCACAATAATCCAGGGTCTCACAGGTTCCTTTATTCCATGAGGTTCCACAGTGTCACAGTGGTCCCTTATGCTCCATAGGCCCTGCACTGTCACCATGGTCCCTTGATTCCAGAAGATTCCCATATGTCTCAGTGGTCCTGGGGATTCCATGAGGTTCTGTGGTGTCCCAATTGCACAGTGATTCCATCAGGTCCAGAGTGTCCCAGCACTGCTTTGAATCCATGAGGCCCTGCAGTGTCCCAATGGCCCTTGGTGCTGTGAGGTTGCCCAGGGTCACAATGGCCCCTTTGTCTCCACATGGCCCTGCAGGGTCACAGTGTCACAGTGTCACAGTGTCACAGTGTCACAATGTCACAGTGTCACAATGTCACAGTGTCACAGTGTCACAATGTCACAGTGTCACAATGCCCCCTTGATTCCAGGAGGTTCAGCACCTTCCCGGGACTCCTTTGGATCTGTGATGCCCTGGAGTGTCATCAAGGCCCCTGGATTCTGTGAGCTGCCCCAGTGTCCAAGGGCCTTTGGCTCTATAAGGCCTTGCACTGTGACAATGGCCCTTGGATTCCAGGAGGTTCCAAAGTGTCACAATGGCCCTGATACCAAAAGGAGGCAGAAACAAACACCTCAGACCCAATTTGTAAGTATTAAGAAGCAGGAATTGTTCTTTATTCAGCACTGGACGCTGGCAGGGAAGCTCCTTTAACCGAAGGTGCCAAATGACAGATGGACAGGGCTTCTTATTGCACACTCTGGTTACATATTTATTAGATGTTCAGGTTTGCTTAATACATATTCATGAGTTTGCTTCACAGAGTCACCCCCCTGGAGGTCCTTCTTTGGTCCTTCCAGGCTTCCTCTGCTGCCTTGCCCTCAGTTTTGAGCCAGCCCATTGTCATCCTGTTCCACCATCATCAACTGTTACATTGGTTCTTCACCTTATCTGAGGACAGAGCTTATTTACATCCTGTTAGTTTAAGTTACATTCCTGACCTAATTCTCCAGGACTTCTCTAAGAATACATATTTGGTCATTCTGAGTTTTTTCATCCCCTTTTCTCTCTGTTTTCTCACACCTGTTCCTTCACAAACAACTGTGATCCCACCATTTCCCTTCCTTTGTTTCTTCCCCAGAGAACCCATGACAGGTCCTGCGCAGTCCCCAAATGTGCTTTCTTGTTGCCCATCATAAGACTTAGACCCCAAGCAGAATTTCCCATCTTCAACTGGCAAGGTCATCCTGGCAGGCTCTATTGACCCATTTGGTGAAACTCTCACACAGAGATGTTGGAACTTTATTTGAATTGACTTTTCACCTTCTTACAATTGCTTCTCCAAAAATAAGGCAATTCATATCCCAGCAATAGAAATTCTTTGGAGAAGGAGTTTGGGATAACAGACTCAAAGAATTTCACTCTAAAGACAATGCTGTGGTGCCACACATCAGCCAGGAGGAGCCTGGGAGGAAGAGCCAGGGAGGATGCAGAGATGTCAGTGCAGGAAGAGGCCAGCCAGGTGGGGCAGCCGGGGGGATGACGACAGCCTGCAGGGAAAGGGGCAGGGCATGGACACCGTAGGACAGCCTGGGCTGCACAGCAGAGAGGCCTGTGCAGAAGCTGAAAGGCCCTGACACAGCCCCCTTCTGCAGGCCTTTGGCCATGGCTGCTGGCTGTGCCCCTGAGGCCAGGAGGAGACAAGTGGCCCTTGCAGCCCTGGGGCCTCCTGGCCTCCTTGTCCCTGCTCAGCAGCCTGGCAGGTGCCACCCCATCGTCCTGCCCTTGGCACTGCACATCCCACATCCCAGTGCCCCAGGAAGAGCCCTGAGCAATGAGGCAGGGACAGGATCTGCCTTTCCAGGGGCTGGGGGTAAGGCCTTGGTCCTTTGCATTGAGGAAACAAGTCAATGTTTCTTCAGCATCAAAGCCACCTTTGCCTTGCTTGTCCATCCTTGTCATCACTGTCTGCAGTTTTCTGTTCCACCTGGAACCTGGGGACACGTTCTCAGCCATGTCCCTCAGTGAGACTCATTAGCACTGCAAGAAACTTTAAAGTTTGAATTTGAATTTAAATTCTTTAGAGGTTTCCTCAACTTCCTCCAAGGGACTGAAGCTCAGGGACTCATCCCCAAAGCCCCCGAGGCTGATGAAATGCCTGGGGCTGTTGCTGTGCTGCTGAGCTGGGCCGGGCTCCTGGCACACAGGGAGCTCCTGGCAAGCAAGAACAGCTTCAAAGACACAGCTCTGCTGCTGAGCAGCTCCTCTGCACAGCCCAGCAGGGCTGAGGGCACTGCTCAGGGACACCAGCAGGGCACAGGCAGAGCTGAGAGGGGCTCAGCACTGGCAGGAGGGCTGAGAGCTCCCTGCAGGAGGAATCTTGGCAGGGCTGCACACGGTGAGTCTGTGGCTGCAGGGCAGGGCAGGGGCAGCTCCTGGAGGCATCTGCTCAAGCTGGCCCAGCCCCAGCTGATGGGATGGGGGAGGAGGGGCTGTTTTGGGGCAGTTGGGAAGAGCTGTGAAGCCGGGGGTGCAGCCAGGGGTGCCCAGGGCTGTGGGGCAGAGCAGGGTCCTGCAGCCCAGGGCGCTGTGCTGGGCAGGGACTCTGCTGCCTGCCAGGGGCAGCTCAGCCGGCCCGGGGAGCTGCTCCCAGGGCTGGGGCAGGAGGGCTCTGGCCAAGGAGCAAACCTGGCAGGGCAGGCAGGATCTTTTCCATGTCTCGCTGTTGCAGGCTCAGACCTGCTCACAGCTCCACACCACTGCAGGATATTTCATGGAGAATTTTTGGCACAGCTCAGAAAAGACAGGGGCTCCAGGAAAGGAATTAGTGCTGCTGTGTGTTTGCTGCTTAGGCATTGCAGCACAGACATTGTTCTCTCAGCTCCGGAGGCTGCACTGAAATTCAAACCCTTTTAATCTCCAAGGTGAGTACTTCAGGCAGTGTCAGAAATGAGCCCAGGATCCTGGGCAGTGCTGAGCCTTCCCCTGGGGGTGGGCACTGTCCTGGGCCAGCCCTTGGCTTCCCTGCGGGAGGGCTCCTGTCCTGCTCTGTCCAGCACAGCTGCACCTCTGGGCTGGCACAGGGGACACTGCACAGAGCTGCCCTTTCAAGCAGCCCTGCCCTGCTCTCAGCACAGGTATTGGGGGGGTTTGTAAAGACTCATCTGTGTGTGAAGTCACCTTCAAAGCATCACAAGGCACAGTGCAGGGCAGATGGCAAACAGGCTGACAGGCACTGCAGCTCTCCTGGCTCTGCAAAGAGTAACAGAGAGCTCAGCCCTTCTGCTTGTCCTGTCTCAACACTCTTCAGATTTGGAATCAGAAAAATTTGCCCCTAAAAAACACCCCCCAGGTGTTATGACTGTAACCAAGCAACCCAGTCAAAATTATTTTAAGGATACACTGTGCCTCTCTAGTGCAGCCCAAATTGCTCCAAGACAACAGTACAGGAATTTAACTTTTCCATCCAAGCTGGGTTCCATGTGACATCCCCTGTGCTCATGAGAGCTGTCCCAAAGCAGCTCCATGTCTGCATTGCAGCAGAGCAAAGCTGAGCCCTTGGCATCACATGGGCAGAGCTCCTGCCCCTCACAGCACCCTCAGAGAGCACAAAGCAAAGAAATGCCTTTACTTGGAGGGGACTGCCCTGCAAACTGCACTGGCTTTACTGAGAGGAGGCTGAATTAATTGTTCCCTGTGCTTTCCTTTTCTGAACAGACCCTGTGCTAAGGAACAGAAAATGCCCAACAGCAGCTCCATGGCCCAGTTCCTGCTGCTGGCATTGTCAGACAGGCGGGAGCTGCAGCTGCTGCACTTCTGGCTCTTCCTGGGCATCTCCCTGGCTGCCCTCCTGGGCAACGGCCTCATCCTCAGCGCCGTAGCCTGCGACCAGCACCTGCACACCCCCAGGGACTTCTTCCTGCTGCACCTCTCCCTCACAGACCTGGGCTGCATCTGCACCACTGTGCCCAAAGCCATGCACAACTCCCTCTGGGGCACCACAGCCATCTCCTACACAGGATGTGCTGCACAGGCCTTTTTCTTTCTTTTCTTCATCTCAACAGAGTTTTATCTCCTGACCATCATGTGCTACGACCGCTACGTTGCCATCTGCAAACCCCTGCACTACGGGACCCTCCTGGGCAGCAGAGCTTGTGCCCACATGGCAGCAGCTGCCTGGGCCTCTGGGTTTCTCAATGCTCTGCTGCACACAGCCAATACATTTTCCCTGCCCCTGTGCCAGGGCAATGCCCTGGGTCAGTTCTTCTGTGAAATCCCTCAGATCCTCAAGCTCTCCTGCTCACACTCAGGCTACCTCAGGGAAACTGGGCTCATGGTCTTTAGTTGCTGTGTAGCACTTGGTTGTTTCATTTTCATTGTTTTCTCCTATGTGCAGATCTTCAGGGCTGTGCTGAGGTTCCCCTCCAAACAGGGACGGCACAAAGCCTTTTCCACGTGCCTCCCTCACCTGGCTGTGGTCTCCCTCTTTATCAGCACTGTTTTGCTTGCTTATCTGAAGCCCCCCTCCATCTCCTCCCAGTCCCCGGATATGATTGTGTCAGTTCTCTACTCAGTGATTCCTCCATCACTGAACCCCCTCATCTACAGCCTGAGGAACCAGGAGCTCAAGGATGCCCTGAGGAAAAGGGTAACTGTTTTTTTTCAGAAGCAATAAACTCTCCATTTTTTGCACGTTATGTATGCCATTAAAGGCCAATCCTGTCATGTACTTCATTAAAGGCCCACCATAAGTTTTCTATTTTTCACTCCTGGTAGGATGTTATTTTTGTGAGAATTTGTTCACACCAAGATATTTTTATTTATAGAAATATATCTGTATATATAATTATATTCACATAAACACCGTTTTCTGTTCAGTGTTTGCCATTCTAGCGTGACCCAGAGGGTGTACAGATTGGGATTTGTATTCACTGTGTGCTTAAACAAAATAAAGAACTCTGCCCTAACTGGTTTCCCTGCCATCTTTCCTCTCTGACTGCTCTGGAGCTGCAGGGTCGGTGCCTCTGTGCAGAGCTGGGTGACAAAAGAGTCCCAGCAGAGCAGCCCTGCCAGGGAGCAGCAGCCCTTCTCCTCCGGGGCCTCCTCCTCCTGCCCTTGCCCACTGTCCTGCAGAGCCCTGTGTTGTTTGAGGCCTCAGTGCTCGGGCAGTCGGGGCCAGTCCTGCTGCAGGACTGGGCAGGGACTGCAGGCAGGGACAGCCACGGGCACTGCTGGCACAGAGCTGACCTCTGCAGCAGCACTGCCATCCTGCAGGGGCATCTCCTCAGGGCAGGGCCTGAGAGCTTCCATCTCCTCTGCAGTTGGCTCTGCAGGCTGTGCCCAACACAAGGCCCTGCAGAGGAAAACAGCAGGAGCAGCACAAGCTCAGATTGTGCTTTAAACTGAAAGGATTATAGAGATGTTAATAAATCACTTTGTCCTGCATTTTTAGTGATGGCAAATCAGACATATTTCTGTAAATTGAATTGTTTATTATGACAAATGAACAGAAAACTGATCAAACAAGTGAACAGATGAAAGACCTTAAAGAGAACTATTTACTGTACAGTATAAAAGCCAAAAACTCCTAGCAGTATAGTGTAAGATAGGACAGTGCATTCTATCAAAGTCATTCTATTAAAGCAATTGGGTCAAGGGCAGCAAAAAGAAACAATCCTGAAGTAGAGATTGAGGTAACTCAGCCCACAAGGACAGGGGGTAGTTCTCTCCCTTTCACTTAACCCCTGGGCAGTGACCATGAAGAGCTGTCCCTGCTTCATGGGAGAAGCTCCACACACTTCAAGGAAGTCTGGGGAAGAATCTGCCAGGTGAAAGTTGGACGGGGCTTTTATAGTTAGAAAGGGTTTGACTGCCAGACATATTTCCAGGCCAGGGAGCAGCTTATCTGTCCAATCCTGCTTCAAAAAGCAGGAGGTGTGCTGGACGGTTCATGAAGCTCTTTCAGTTTAGCACAATTCAACATTAAAAACAGCACCCTGACACCAGCATTGTTTGCATTCTCTGACCATTTTTTAGATATTTTCATAGCAGAGCATCCTGCCAGAAATGGCCCCTTGACTCCATGAGGTTCCAAAAACTCTCAGGGTTCCTTTGGATCTGTGAGGCCTCTCAGTGTCACAGTGGCCCCTTGGTTCCATGAGCTCCTGCAGTGTCACAACAGCCCTGATGATTTCATGAGTTTCCACTATTTCCCAGGACTCCTTTGGTTCCATGAGAGTCACAATGGCCTCTTGGTTCCTTGAGGTTCCACAGTGTGACAAAGACCCCTTGATTCCATCAGGTTCCACAGTGTCTCTTGGATCCTTTGGTTCCTTGAGGCCCCCCAGTGTCACAATGGCTCCTGGATTATCGAGCAGGGTTTGCTCTCCTTGGGGCACCTCAGCCCCTCTGCCATTGCCATCTGCCCCCAGCCCAGCAGGCTCTGCAGCAAAGCACGGCTGAGGCCAGCACAGCTCTGCTCTGACACAGAGAACCTGCAGGCAGGGAGAGCAAGAGGACAAAGTCTTGTTTCAGCAGCCTGAGGAAGAATGGGCTCAATGACCTCCTGTACTCCTGGGCACTTTCCTGACCCTGTGTATCAGGTTTGGTAGCAGGGAGGGGGCTGCAGGTTTGCCTTAGGGAAGAAGAGATCAAGAGTTGACTCTGGGTCAGAGAGAGCCAGTTCCAGGTGGCTCCAAAATGGACCAGCCAGTGCCCAAAGCTGAGCCAAAAAGCAATTGCAGAGGCACCTCTGGGATAACCCTTTGGAAAAGGATAAAATCCAGGGTGGTGGAACCAAGGGAGTTATGAGGGAAATGTGGGAGAAACAACTCTGTAGGCACCAAGGGGAGTGGAGAAGGAGGAGGAGTGAGAGAGAGCTTTGGTGGTCCCCTGGCAGCCAAAAGCCAACCCCCCAGCCCTGAGAGCCCCAGCTCAGCCCAGCACAAAAGCTCCTTGAGCTCTGGAGGTTCTTTGCAGCAGCTTTTTAGCAGAGCTGCCAGATGGGCCAGCAAAGGGGATGCTCAGCTGGGTCTGAAACCTGTGTGATCCTGGGCAGCCTTGGCTCCAGTAGAATGATGGAAGAGTTTTAGTGGGAAGGGAGCTATGAAGTCCATCTGGTCCAGCTCCCCTCTAATGAGCAAGGACATGTTCAACTACATCAGGTTATCCAGAGCCCCATCCAACCTGCCCTTGAATGTTTCCAGGGATGAGGCATCACCTCTCTGGGCAACCTGTGCCAGTGTTTCACCACCCTCAGTGTAAAAAATTCTTTGTTATATCTACTTCAAATCTGCCGTTTCTTAGTTTGGAACTGTTTGTCTTGCCACAGCTCTGTCAAGGCCCTAAAGAAAGTTCATTCCCATTTTTCTTGGAGGCCTCTGTGGTGGTGCATCCTCCCCCCATTGTCCGCAGGCCTGGTCCATGATCTCAGGAGCTGCTGACAAGCCTTGACCAAACCAGCTGAGCAATGAAGAGCTCCCCAGCACCTCCCTCTCAGTGGGACACCTCTCACAGCCTCTCGGAGCTCGGGAACCCTCCAGTTTGCAACACTGCAAAGAGCATCGCTGATGCCCAGGACAATTCTGATCCCCCTCAACAAACACTGCTCCAGCTGTGACCCTTGTCTGGTGGGAAACACAAAGGGATGTGTGGGAGGGTTTCACTGAAAAAAAGGAGAATTTTGGAGAGGGACCTTTACACACCCAGATCTTGATGTGTCCACACATCTCTGCCTGGGTGTGGGTGTGAATTGACTGTGGTGTGAGTGTTGTTACTGGGAATCTAAAATTCAGTCACTGTTAAAGTTGTACCAAATGCTGTTGAATCACTTGATAACTGTAAAGTTGGTAAAAAATAAAATACTACTAATCCCTTTTGCCTCCTTATATTTGTGTCCAAATCCTTTGCACCCTGACCCTTATATCACAAAGCTCTGTGTAAATCACTCCCTTTCACAGAAAAAAATATATTTTTTTTTACACCCACTTTAAAATCTTTCTCCTTAGCTAAACTACAAAAAAATACTAATTAGTTGTTGAAGACTTGAAAACATCAAGATAATTAAAGGAAGGAAAATAATTTGGTTTTCTGTATTTTAATGAGCCCCACAGTGTGTTTAGAGATTAGTCTATCATCCTGAGGTACTGAGAGAAGATTGAAGAAGCTGCTCAAGAAGTCAGAAGCCAAACTCCCAGTCCCTTGAAGCATTGCTGGGCCCCACTGAGGGCAGGCACTGACAAAGCCTCCCCAGGGACTCCTTGGAGCAGATCCTTGCAGGCCAGGAGTGCAGGCAGACAAAGGAAAGTGTCTTGTGGTGGCCTGAGGGGCAGAGGCAGCTGCCAGAGCCAAGGGCACAAAGGCCTGGGTGCCTTTGGGCCTTGCAGCCCTGCCAGAGCCCTTGGCCATCTGTGCTGCAGGCTGTGCTCCCCTGGCCCTGCTGCTCCTCTGGCCTTGCAGGCTGCACACACCCCTCCTGCTTTCCCACCCCCCTGCCAGCAGCATTTCTGGGCCCTCCCTGATGGCTCTGCTGTCCCCCAGCTCTGGCTGTTCCCTGGAACACAAGGGCTTGGGATGGTACATATGGTCTCTGGGTGACCTCTTGCACCATAAGGGTCCCTGTTTCGTGAAATTTCTTTTTCCTCACCTTCAGTCTGAGCCTTCCATGCTACTCTTTTTGGAGATTTCACTCTATTTACAATATGGAGAAAAGCTCCATCCTGTCAAATCACCTCTAGATCCTCTCCAGTTCTTCCTTATTCCTTCAAAATGGGGAGCCCCACACCCAGACAGAGCAGTCCAGATGTGGTGGCACCAGGGCTGAGTCCAGGGAGGTGACAACTCCCTTGTCTGGGTGCCCACAGTGCTGCTAAGGCAGCCCCATGTGCAGTTGGCCTTCAATCAAGGGGCCGTTCTGATTGTTTGTAATGTCACAGAATCCACTGGCAGTGTGACACTGCTGGGCCTCCTGGAACCAAAGGAATGCAGGGACACTGTGGAACCTCCTGGAACCAAAGGAATGCAGGGACACTGTGGAACCTCCTGGAACCAAAGCAATGCAGGTGTTGGAGGTGCCCCAAGGGACTCCTAGGAGTAGTGGACAATATTAGAGGAGAAAATGGAAGCAGAAGCAGAAGTGCACCTTTGCTGTAATAAATTCATCCTAAGCACTAGAAATGTTCAAGTCCAGTGTTCCATTTACTATGAAAATGTTTCATTATTTGGAGGTTGTGATGTTTGTTGATAAAATAGGTTTATTATAGTTATGTATAATTCCCTCTTTGTACCCATGTTTTCTTTTCCCAGTGAGTTCAATGTAAAATCCTTTCCATTTTGTCCTTTTTTTGCTGCATTGCAGCGTTCCCCATATGTAGTGTTTCCCCTTTCCATATTTAGATAAATTCATCCCTATTTCCTATATTTGGCTGCACCTTTGAATGCCCCTCCCAGTCTGTGCTCCTTGTTCTAGAAAGTTCCAAGCTCTCCCTTTCTAAGCCGGTTCCCCTGTTCAATAAATGGTCATTTTGTTTCACACTGTGACTTGCATGCAGAGTGGTCCTTTCAGGGTCTTGCTCTAAGGAGGATCAGAGCTCTACCCCCACCCACTGGCACCTAATCATTGACCAGTACAACAGTAATCAACTGATTCAATAACATTTACTACAATATAACAGTGACTGAATTATAGATTCACAATAACACCACCCTCAATTCGCACCCACACCCAGGCAGAGATGTGTGGACACATCAAGATCTGGGTGTGTAAAGGTCCCTTTCCAAAATTCTCCTGGTTGTCAGTGAAACCCTCCCACACATCCCTTTGTGTTTCCCAACAGAAAAGGTTCCACCAGGCCTTGCAGGGTCACAATGGTCCCTTCATTCCATGAGTTTCCCTAGTGTCCCAATGGCCCCTGGACTCCACATGGCCCTGCAGTGTCCCCACAGAGCCTTTGATTCCAGGAGATTGCACAGGACGAGCCCTGGGAGGTCCCCATGGAGCCCCCGGGACAGCAGAGTGACCTCCCTGCTCTTGAGGAGGGGAGACCTCACTGCAGTCACAACTCCCTGGGCAGGGGCAGAGGAGGGGCAGGCCCTGAGCTCTGCTCTGGGGGGAACAGGGACAGCACTGAGGGAATGGCCTGGAGTTGTGTCAGGGCAGGGTTAGGTTGGATCTTGGGAAAAGGTTCTTCCCCCAGAGGGTGGACAAGGATGTGAGAGAAAAGCTGGTAACTGGCCTGGACATTTGTGAGGAGCAGTCAGTCCCTTCATACCAGAGCAGTCCAGTCCCCTTTCCTACAGGCAGCTTCTTCTAACAGAGCCCTTCTTGGGGTGTGTGTGTGGAGATTCCTGCCTTGGCTGGGGATGCCCTCCAAGGACACTCCTCAAGGCTGAGCAAAAGAAATCTCCTCAGGACTGTTGGTCTGGGTGAGTGACATCAGATCTCTATGTAATTATAATATTTTTTTTTCTTTTTGCTAACTTTAATAATTCTTTCCAGAATAATATATTAAATAAATAAATATATAATGTAATATAATAATATTTTTATATATACAATACATATATAATATTATAAATAAATAAATATAATAAATAAATCCACTTCAGTATAGTGCACATCTTTACTAGCAGTACTTTTAGCCTTTATACTGTGTAGTAAATACTTTGATTAAGATCTTTTGTCTGATCAATTATAAGAATAAATAATTCCTTTTATATAAATATTCTCCTTTTTCCAGTCATTAAAACCTGTGGGACAAAAGTGGTTCAATCACACGTAAATTCCTTAAATTTAATTTGTTGACAAAATCAGAGGCAAAGATTGGGTACCTGATTCCTTGAGGCTCTGCAGTGTCACAATGGCCTCTTGATTCCATGAGATTCCACAATGTCTCCTTGGTTCCCTTTGGTTCCCAAAGGTTCTGTGATCTCACACTGGCCTCTTCATTCCCTGACATTCCACAAAGTCCCGGCGTCCATTTGATCCCATGAGGTTCCACAGTGTCACATGTTCCCTTTGGTTCCAGGAGGCCCCAGTGGATTCCAATGGCCCCTGGATTCCAGGAGATTCCCCAGTGTGCTGGGTTCCCTTGTCTCCCTGAGTTTTGGCAGTGTCCGGGGTCCCTTTGTTCCCAGGAGGTTCCTTTGTTTCCATCAGGCCCTGCCACGTCCCAGACTCCCTTTGGTTCCAGGAGGTGCTGCAGGGTCACAATGTGCCCTTTCTTCCATGAGGTTCCACCATGTCCCAGGGTTCCTTTGGTTCCATGGGGCTCCACAGTGCCCAAACTGTCTTGGTCTTCTCCTTCCAACATTGGTGGGCCCATTGTGTCCCTGCCATCCTGCCCACTGCACCAATGGAATGCTGCAAACACGGCACTGCAGGCCCCACCCTGGAGGCAGGAACAGTCTGGGAACTCCAGGCCTGCTCCCATTCCCAAGAGCCAGGCGGGCTCACCAAGAGCACAAGGCATTGAATGCAGCCCCTGCAGCTCTCTGGGATTGCTGGGGACAAAGGCAGGAACTCAGAGGAGCTCTGCAGAGCCCTGACAGTGCCACTGCGATCACAAGCTGCATTGCCCGGCTCAACACTCAGCACAGCCAAGGCCACAACACTTCCTGAAAGGTGTCCCTTCTGGGGAGGGCCAGGGGGAAAAAACCCTCCCTCTGTCCCTGCAGCTTTGGTGTCCAGTTCTCATCTCCCATTTATGGACAAAGTCAGGGTACATTTTATACCTCATTTAACCAGGACTGTGCAAAGTGCTGTGGGTGGGACTGTGGTCCAGCCTTCCATTTCTTTCTGGGCACATTGTACAGAATATTTCTTGGTAGGAGGTGCATTTGGTTTGTACAAAACATCTCTGTGTATCGAGAAGAACAAGACCACGCAACTTCCACCCCGCTCCTCATTCCTCCCTGACGCTTTGGCAACCCAGCCCAGGACTGTCATCTGATTTCTGTGTCTGTTCTGATCCCCACGGGCCCCATCACAGGTTGAGCTTTGCATTTTCTTCCAACCAACACACCCTCCAGTTTGGCAGATTCTGTCCCCCTAAAGAACACAAGACTGAACTATTTCTTCCCACTGCAGGGGCTGGAACTTGGGCCACAATCTGTGCCAGGAACAGAGAGGTCCCTCCCTACAGGAACTTCTGGGCAATGGAGTTATTAGACAACAGGAGAGACTGTGGGGATCAGTGTCAGGGCATGGCCTGGGAAGTGTCTTGAGCATCCTCCTGTTTACCATGAACAGCTTTTTCATCCTCTTTCCTTTCTTTGTTCTCATGCTTGTTCCTCTACAAACCACTGTGATCCCACCCTTTTGTTCTTCCCTAGAGATCCTATGTCAAGTCTTCCTTAGTCCCCAAATTTGCTCTCTTGTTGCCCATCATAAATTTACGGCCCCAAGCATGAAAACCCTACCCACATTTGTGAGGTCATCCTGGGAGGCTCTGCCATTAACCCATGTGGTGAAGCCTTCACACAGATATTTTGGAAACTGTCTTTGAATTTATTTTTTTTTTTTTTTTTTACCTTTTGGGCTTAGAAGGGTTTCTCCAAAAACATGGCAATTCATGTCCTCAAAAATGGAATTCTTTGGAGAAGGAGTTTGGAACTCAAAGAATCACAGAATGGTTTGTCTTGGAAGGGAGATAAAAGTTCATCTTGTCCAAGTCCCTCCACATGGAAAGTGACATCTTCACTAATTCAGGTTACTCACAGTCCCTGACCTTGGACAAATCCAGGGATGGGACATTCAATTCTCTGGGAACCTGTTTCACTTCTTGCCACACTCCTTGTTAAAGATTTTTTCCTATTATCAATAAAGAACACCAGTCTTTCAGTTTAGAGCCATTGCCCCATGTTCTGCCACTACAGCCCTTGGAAAAAAGGATCCCTGGAATTTCCTTAGACTTATGAGCACCATGTGTTCATCTGCAAGCACCTTGGAGAGTGCCCAGGGATCTCCCAAGAAATGATTTGGAGACCTCAAGCACATGAGCTCTGTGTAGGGACTGAGGAGCTGTGGGCTGCTTGGTGTGGAGACTGAGGACAGTACAGGAGTAGCCAGAGAGGGCTTGAAGGGTGGTTTCAGAGATCAAGGATACTTTTCTCATAGCAGGAAACAACAGGAGAAAAAAAAAGAAATGATGCCAAGTTCAGCTGGAGAGGTCCAGACTGAGAAAAAAAAAAAAAAAAAAAAAGGAGTTTTACTCTGAGGGCAGTGCTGTGGTGCAACACATCAGCCAGGAGGAGTCTGGATGAGCCCAAGGCTTTGTGTGTGCAGGAAGAGCCAGGGAGGACGCAGAGATGTCAGTGCAGGAAGGGGCCAGCCAGGTGGGGCAGCCGGGGGGATGACGACAGCCTGCAGGGAAAGGGGCAGGGCATGGACACCGTAGGACAGCCTGGGCTGCACAGCAGAGAGGCCTGTGCAGAAGCTGAAAGGCCCTGACACAGCCCCCTTCTGCAGGCCTTTGGCCATGGCTGCTGGCTGTGCCCCTGAGGCCAGGAGGAGACAAGTGGCCCTTGCAGCCCTGGGGCCTCCTGGCCTCCTTGTCCCTGCTCAGCAGCCTGGCAGGTGCCACCCCATCGTCCTGCCCTTGGCACTGCACATCCCACATCCCAGTGCCCCAGGAAGAGCCCTGAGCAATGAGGCAGGGACAGGATCTGCCTTTCCAGGGGCTGGGGGTAAGGCCTTGGTCCTTTGCATTGAGGAAACAAGTCAATGTTTCTTCAGCATCAAAGCCACCTTTGCCTTGCTTGTCCATCCTTGTCATCACTGTCTGCAGTTTTCTGTTCCACCTGGAACCTGGGGACACGTTCTCAGCCATGTCCCTCAGTGAGACTCATTAGCACTGCAAGAAACTTTAGTGTTTCAATCTCACTTTGACTTCTTGAAAAGTTTGAACTTCCTCTCAGGGACTGAGTCTCATGTAAATAACCCCAAAGCACCTGAGGCTGATGAAATGCCTGGGGCTGTTGCTGTGCTGCTGAGCTGGGCCAGGCTCCTGGCACACAGGGAGCTCCTGGCAACCAAGAACAGCTTCAAAGAGACAGCTCTGCCCAGGAGCAGCTCCTCTGCACATCCCAGCAGGGCTGAGGGCACTGCCAGGGCAGCTCAGGGACACCAGCAGGGCACAGGCAGAGCTGAGAGGGGCTCAGCACTGGCAGGAGGGCTGAGAGCTCCCTGCAGGAGGAATCTTGGCAGGGCTGCACACGGTGAGTCTGTGGCTGCAGGGCAGGGCAGGGGCAGCTCCTGGAGGCATCTGCTCAAGCTGGCCCAGCCCCAGCTGATGGGATGGGGGAGGAGGGGCTGTTTTGGGGCAGTTGGGAAGAGCTGTGAAGCCGGGGGTGCAGCCAGGGGTGCCCAGGGCTGTGGGGCAGAGCAGGGTCCTGCAGCCCAGGGCGCTGTGCTGGGCAGGGACTCTGCTGCCTGCCAGGGGCAGCTCAGCCGGCCCGGGGAGCTGCTCCCAGGGCTGGGGCAGGAGGGCTCTGGCCAAGGAGCAAACCTGGCAGGGCAGGCAGGATCTTTTCCATGTCTCGCTGTTGCAGGCTCAGACCTGCTCACAGCTCCACACCACTGCAGGATATTTCATGGAGAATTTTTGGCACAGCTCAGAAAAGACAGGGGCTCCAGGAAAGGAATTAGTGCTGCTGTGTGTTTGCTGCTTAGGCATTGCAGCACAGACATTGTTCTCTCAGCTCCGGAGGCTGCACTGAAATTCAAACCCTTTTAATCTCCAAGGTGAGTACATCAGGCAGTGTCAGAAATGAACTCAGGATCCCGGGCAGTGCTGAGCCTTCCCCTGGGGGTGGGCACTGTCCTGGGCCAGCCCTTGGCTTCCCTGTGGGAGGGCTCCTGTCCTGCTCTGTCCAGCACAGCTGCACCTCTGGGCTGGCACAGGGGACACTGCACAGAGCTGCCCTTTACAGCAGCCCTGACCTGCTCTCAGCACAGGTATTGGGGGGGGTTGTAAAGACTCATCTGTGTGTGAAGTCACCTTCAAAGCATCACAAGGCACAGTGCAGGGCAGATGGCAAACAGGCTGACAGGCACTGCAGCTCTTCTGGCTCTGCAAAGAGCAACAGAGAGCTCAGCCCTTCTGCTTGTCCTGCCTCAACACTCTTCAGATTTGGAATCAGAAAAAATTGCCCCTTAAAAACACCCCCCAGGTGTTATGACTGTAACCAAGCAACCCAGTCAAAATTATTTTAAGGATACACTGTGCCTCCCTTCTGCAGCCCAAATTGCTCCAAGACAACAGTCCAGGAATTTAAATTTTCCATCCAAGCTGGGTTCCATGTGACATCCCCTGTGCTCGTGAGAGCTGTCCCAAAGCAGCTCCATGTCTGCACTGCAGCAGAGCAAAGCTGAGTCCTTGGCAGCACATGGACAGAGCTCCTGCCCCTCACAGCACCCTCAGAGAGCACAAAGCAGAGAAAAGAAATGCCTTTACTTGGAGGGGACTGCCCTGCAAACTGCACTGGCTTTGCTGAGAGGGGACTGAATTAATTGTTCCCTGTGCTTTCCTTTTCTGAACAGACCCTGTGCTAAGGAACAGCAAATGCCCAACAGCAGCTCCACGGCCCAGTTCCTGCTGCTGGCATTGTCAGACAGGCGGGAGCTGCAGCTGCTGCACTTCTGGCTCTTCCTGGGCATCTCCCTGGCTGCCCTCCTGGGCAACGGCCTCATCCTCAGCGCCGTAGCCTGCGACCAGCACCTGCACACCCCCAGGGACTTCTTCCTGCTGCACCTCTCCCTCACAGACCTGGGCTGCATCTGCACCACTGTGCCCAAAGCCATGCACAACTCCCTCTGGGGCACCACAACCATCTCCTACACAGGATGTGCTGCACAGGTCTTTTTTTTTTTTTTTCTTCATGTCAGCAGAGTTTTCCCTCCTGACCATCATGTGCTACGACCGCTACGTTGCCATCTGCAAACCCCTGCACTACGGGACCCTCCTGGGCAGCAGAGCTTGTGCCCACATGGCAGCAGCTGCCTGGGCCTCTGGGTTTCTCAATGCTCTGCTGCACACAGCCAATACATTTTCCCTGCCCCTGTGCCAGGGCAATGCCCTGGGCCAGTTCTTCTGTGAAATCCCTCAGATCCTCAAGCTCTCCTGCTCACACTCAGGCTACCTCATGGAAATTGGGCTCATTGGTGTTAGTTCCTGTTTTGCATTTGGTTGTTTCATTTTTATTGTTTTCTCCTATGTGCAGATCTTTAGGACTGTGCTGAGGATCACCTCTGAGCGCGGACAACACAAAGCCTTTTCCACGTGCCTCCCTCACCTGGCCGTGGTCTCCCTGTTCCTCAGCACTGGAATTTTTGCATACCTCAAGCCCCCCTCCCTGTTCTCCCCATCCCTGGATCTGACTGTGTCAGTTCTATACTCGGTGGTTCCTCCAGCCCTGAACCCCCTCATCTACAGCCTGAGGAACCAGGAGCTCAAGGATGCGATAAGGAAAATGATGACTGAATGTTTTACAGAAGCAAAAAACTGCATCTTTTCTTCTGCAGTACACTCATTGTGTAACACATTTTGGGCCCAGCCTGCCTTCTAAAACTTCTAAAATTGTTGGGAGTGGGGAGCTTTTCTCTTTTTTTCCCTCTGTTCTTGTCATTAACACTGAAATATTATTCTTCACCCCATATTTTATACACTCTGTTCCTCTTCTTTTGACCCACAAAATGTACTAATCAGGAATCCTGCTCCCTGTGCATTTAAAGGAAATAAAAATCTTTACAGCAATAAATTTGTCAAACACTGTGCCTGTGATAGTTTGTACATGAGGAATCACAATCTCTGTGTGTAAAAAAGGAAGAGACTCTGCAAAGTGTTGTTGCTTTGTTGTTTCTCCATGGAGACTGCAGGGAGGGCAGGGACCCACTGGGACTGCAGGGACTGAGGGCTGGCTCAGATGTTGTGTTGGGGGCTGATGGTCAATGGAGATGACAAAGGATCTCCAGGTCACCTGCCTGGGGCTCTGCAGCTTGTGCTGGCTCTGATGGCAGGGGAGGACTTGTGTGTGGGAAATGAGGAAGTGCAGGAGAGCACAGAGGATCTGCAGGGACAGCCCGTCCCATCCAGTCAGCAGGGACTGGAGCCCTGGAGCAGAATCCTGCCCAGGGTGGAGTCACCCAGACAGAAAGTACTAAATCTTGCTGGGAAGTGGCAAAGAGAGCTCTGCAACCCCAGGGGACACAGCAGGATCAGGGAAAACTCCTGCAAGGGCCATCTCTCCCGCTCAGTGAACTTGCACAGGTCAATCAGGAGCAGCCCCCAAGCCATGTCCCAGCTCTGGAACAAGGCAGGGCCCCTCTGAGCACCCTCCATGGCCACACAGGAGCGTCTGTGGGAGGTGCTCAGTGGCAGGGAGCACCATCAGCTGGATCTAAAGTCCATGAGGTTCCTCAGTGTCAGAATGGCCCCTTGGTTCCAGGAGGTTCCAAAAGATTTCAGGATTTCTTTTCTTCCATGAGGCCCCACAGGTCAAAATGGCCCCTTGGTTCCCCCAGATCTCAGTGTCCCTGTGTTCCTTTGTTTCCAAGAGGCCCTGCAGTGCCACAATGGCCTCCTGATTCCAGGTGTTCCTGCATTGTCACAATGGCCCCTTGATTTCAGGAGGTTGCCCACTGTCCCTGGGTTCCTTTGGTTCCAGGGGGTCCTGCAGTGTCACAGTGGCCTCTTGATTCCATGGGGTTCCCCAGGGTCACAATGACCCCGTAATTCCAGGGTGTTCTGCAGTTTCCCAGGGGCTCCTTCATTCCATGAGGTTGCACAGCATCAGCACAAAGCTGAGCCCATCCTGATGGAAGAGTTGTGGAGGTTGAGAGGAACTGGGACAAAAGGGATAAGATTATTAGGGAAGGAAAGATTTTGATGAGGTAAAAGCAGGTTCAGATAAATGCTGAGGATGATGGAACACTGACTCTGCAAACACTCCTGATGGACCTTTGTGAACTTTGTAACCTCAAGCCCCAACAGTACCCAAAAACGCTGCCCCTGCCATTAAGAGGAATCCACTGCTCTAATTCCAAGACAGAAAAAGCCCGAACCAGCACTCCAGACTCTTTCTTGTACTCCAGTTCCCACCGCAATCCCAAACCTGCATTGTTAGTATGAAAACACAAGCTTTAATCCTGACTCAGCCTAAAACCCTAATCATGAACCAGACCCTGCCAGCAGAACAACAAACCTGCCAAAGTTCTGCCCAATCCCCACCCTGAGCTCTAAAGCCCAAGGCCTGAGCATGAAGCACCCCCAGAGCCCTTGGGAGCAGGGCAAGGACCTGCAGGGCCCAGAGCAGGCCCAAGGGGTTGGCAGAGCAATGGGAGGTGACCTGGATCTGCTCAGCTCTGCAGGGACCCCCAGCAGAAGGGCCTGGGCTCTGTCAGGGATGTCCTGGGGCACAGGGGCTCAGCAGCAAAGCCAAGAAGGCCAAGTGCACATGGCAGCAGCCAGAGCTGGGGGACAGCAGAGCCATCAGGGAGGGCCCAGAAATGCTGCTGGCAGGGGGGTGGGAAAGCAGGAGGGGTGTGTGCAGCCTGCAAGGCCAGAGGAGCAGCAGGGCCAGGGGAGCACAGCCTGCAGCACAGATGGCCAAGGGCTCTGGCAGGGCTGCAAGGCCCAAAGGCACCCAGGCCTTTGTGCCCTTGGCTCTGGCAGCTGCCTCTGCCCCTCAGGCCACCACAAGACACTTTCCTTTGTCTGCCTGCACTCCTGGCCTGCAAGGATCTGCTCCAAGGAGTCCCTGGGGAGGCTTTGTCAGTGCCTGCCCTCAGTGGGGCCCAGCAATGCTTCAAGGGACTGGCAGTTTGGCTTCTGACTTCTTGAGCAGCTTCTTCAATCTTCTCTCAATAATTGAGAACAATGGACTTGTCTCTAAACACGCTGTGGGGCTCATTAAAATACAGGAAACCAATTTTTTTTCATTCCTTTAATTATCTTCATGTTTTCAATCTTCAAGAACTAATTGGAGTTGTTTTGTTGTTTAGCTGAGGAGAAAAATTTCAAAGAGCAGCTTGCAAAAAATAGCTATTTTTTTATGAAAGGCAATGATTTCCAAAGAGCCTTGGGATGCAAGACGGTCAGGGTGCAATGGGTTTGGATCCAAAGATAAGGGGGCAGAAAAGATTTGTAGCATTTAATTACTGACCATCTTAACAGTTATCAAGGGATTCAATATAATTTCTTACAATTGAAGAGTGACAGAGTAATAGATTCACAATAACAACATTCACACCAGAGTTAATTCACACTGATATCTCAGACCTTTTTGTGGTTTTTTTTGTTTTTTTCTTAAGTTTTGTAGATTTTAGAACTAGGTGTGTAGTGAATATATTTTAATGTAGCTGTATTATATCCCTTACCCTTAGCAGAGTATTCAGAGTATTTACACATACCCAATCCTACTACCCCATTCCATATCAATCCCTCTAAATACCGTGTTTAGTCTTCTTTTTAAGGTAGAATTGTAGAAAAACATCCCAAGGCCTGGACCAGAAGATATCACCCAGACACAGTGACATTCTAGGCAGAGCTCTTTAGGAACTCCCAGGATTGTGTGTGCTGTGAAGAAGATGAAGATGAGGAAGAAGGGGTCCCAAAGGCACCAAACCCAATTCCTGAAGGGGTGTGTCAGGGGGCAGAATGGGGCAGAACCAGGGCTGCATAAACCTGGGATTGGATGGACCTTACTATAAATCCTAGAACCCTTGTGTGGGACACACATGGTATGTATTCCTCTAGGCCTAACAACTCATTAAAGGACCAGGTCTCTCTATCTCATCTCCTACCTAAATTGGCCTGGAGTCTTTTTCTCCATGGTCTCTGAAGGCAACAACACCCACACCCAGGCAGAGATGTGTGGACACATCAAGATCTGGGTGTGTAAAGGTCCCTCTCCAAAATTCTCCTGGTTGTCAGTGAAACCCTCCCACACATCCCTTTGTGTTTCCCAACAGACAAGGTTCCACGAGGCCCTGCAGTGTCCCAATGGCCTCTTTATTCCATGAATTCCCACAGTGTCACAGTGACCCCTTGATGCCACGAGTTTCTGTGCTTTCCATGTTACCTTGGCTTGATTGAGGACCTGCACTGTCTCACTGGGCCCTTGATTCCACCAGGTTTGACAGTGTCACAATGGTCCCTTCAGCTCCAGGAGGCCCTGCAGGGTCCCAATGGCCCTTGGATTCCATGGCATTCAGCAGTGTAATAGTGGTCCCTTCATTCCATGAGTTTCCCCAGTGTCCCAATGGCCCCTGGACTCCACATGGCCCTGCAGTGTCCCCACAGAGCCTTTGATTCCAGGAGATTGAGCAGGACGAGCCCTGGGAGGTCCCCATGGAGCCCCCGGGACAGCAAAGTGACCTCCCGGCTCTTGAGGAGACCTGAGAACTTCCCCAGGGGGAAGGGCCGGATTGTGCCCTGGGATGGGGCAACCCCGGCTGGATGGACACACTGGGAATGAGAGGCTGGGAAGCAGAGCTGGGAAAGGGCCCTGGGGGTGCTGGTGGGTGCCAGTTGTCCCTGAGTCAGCAGTGCCCTGGCAGCCAGGAGGGACATCCCTGTGCTGGGGGCATCAGGGAGGGGATTGTCCCGCTCTGCTCTGCCCTGGGGCGGCCTCACCTGCAAGATTGGGGCAGTTTGGGGGGACACAATGGAAGGAGAGATTGAGCCATTGGAGAGTGTCCAAAGGAGGGCAATGAAGAAGGGCCTGGAGGGGAAGGCGTGTGAGGACACTGAGGGCACTTGGTGTGTTCAGCTGGAGAAGAGGAGACTGAGGGGAGACCTCACTGCAGTCACAACTCCCTGGGGAGGGGCAGAGGAGGGGCAGGCCCTGAGCTCTGCTCTGGGGGGACCTGGGACAGCACTGAGGGAATGGCCTGGAGTTGTGTCAGGGCAGGGTTAGGCTGGATTTTCGAAAGAGGTTCTTCCCCCAGAGGGTGGTTGGGCACTGAACAGGCTCCCCAGGGCAGTGGGCACAGCACCAAGGCTGACAGAGCTCAAGAAGTGTTTGGATGATCCTCTCAGGCTCATGGTGTGAGCCTTGGGGATGGTTCTGTGCAGGGCTAAGGGTTGGACTGAATGATCCATGTGGGTCCCTTCCAACTCAGCATAATCTGTGACTGTGATTATCAACCCTGTATTCAGCACAAATCCAAAACACAGCCCTGCACTGGCCACAGGGAAGAAATTTAACTGGACTCCCCCTGAAAGCAGCACACCCATTATGGGCTCTCACAGAAACATCCCACAGTCCATTTGCCACCTGGAACCAGTGACTCTGAGTTCCTGCTGCCCCAGCCCCAGGGATGGTGTCCTTGTCTGCTCATTTCCCATACTCTCTTCTCAGTGATGGCATCTTAGCCAGACAAGACCTTGGGAATAATTTACTTTGAAGCCTTCAATTCTTCTGTGGTTAATTAGACAGATCTGAGAAGTGTATTCAAAGTGAATACATTGTATTTATAAAAAACATAAATAAAGATGTCTTTTTTGTGATCTGCTTTTTACCTAGTTTTACATTGATATCACCAATCCCTAGTCAATATTGATTCCAAGCACCTCCTCATTCAGTCTGAATAGATACCAAAATCAAGACCCTCTGTGTCTGACAATCCATCAGACTTTATCCCCATTCCCACCCCACCATTCCCTCATCCAAGCCCTGGGACTCAAAGCAGCCTTGGGCAAATCTGAGCTTCCTCCACTAAAGGCTGGACCTGCAGGTTTGAGCTCCTTGGCACCAACTCCCACCTGCTTGGCTTGGAGAAGGAGCTGCACAAGACAGTGGGTTTCTGTGGGTGGGTTTTGGTAGCGGGGGGCTCCAGGGGTGGCTTCTGTTGGAATCTGCCTGAAGCTTCCCCTGTCCCATGGAGCCAATGCCAGCTGCTCCAGGACAGAGTTCCTGCCACTGGCCAATGCTGAGCCACTTAGGAGTGACAGTAACACCCCTGGGATAACAGATTTCAGAAGAGAGGAGAGTTGCACAGAAAAAAATCCAGCCTGGGAAGAGCAGAGTGAGAGCATGGGATACCAACACAGACACCAAGGTCAGTGCAGAAGGAGGGGCAGGAGGGACCCCACAGGAGCAGGGGAAGGACTCAGAGCTGAGGCCCCTGCAGCCCCTGGGGGAGCATCGGGGTGCAGAGACCCCCCTGCAGCCCCTGGGGGAGCATCGGGGTGCAGAGACCCCCCTGCAGCCCCTGGAGGCTCCCACGCTGGAGCAGGGGGATGCAGGAAGGAGGCTGTGAGCCCGGGGCAGGCCCAGGATGGAGCAGGTCCTGGCAGGGACAGCAGGCTGGGGAGAGCTGCTGCCCGAGGGATGAACTCATTGGAGAGGTCCATCCGAGACTATCTCCTGTGGGAGGGGCCCCTCGGGAGCAAAGAAGGATCCAACTCCTCTCCCTGAGCACTAACAGAAACAACAACTGACTGTAACCCCCATTCCCATCCCCCTGCACTGGTGGGGGGAGGGGGAAGAAGGTAGAAGGAGGGGTGGGGGGAAGGTGTTTTTCAGACTGTTTTATTTCTCACTCTTTGGCTTTTATCCTGTTAGTAATAAATTTAAGTACTATTCCCACTTTGAGTCTGTTTTGCCCGTTAGTGAGTGACTTTCTCCCCACCCTTATCTCTACTCAGGAATCCTCAACTGTTTTTTTCTCTCCTCTGTGGAGTTGCAGAGGGAGGGGGAGGTGGCAGCTTTTAGTTGGTGCTTGAAATCCAGCCAGGGTCAACCCACTAAACCAACCCATGTGCTTGAGGCCCTTTTGTGATGTCACAGCCCACCCTCTCCATTCATGAATAGCCATTGGCAACCAAGGAACCAACACCCCACAAGGTCAGAATGCAGCCCCACCCATGTGCCCCTTTATGATGTCCCAGCCCACCCTCTCTATTCTGGAATAGCCCCTGGAAACCAAAGAACCAACGCCCCACACCCCCCCAGTGCAGCCCCACCCATCTGCCATGGGACTCTTTGGGAAGTCACGGCCTTTCCCCCAGCAAAGAAAGCCTGGAACCTTCGGGTTTCAGGTGCAGTTGGTGGGCCACCCTGGGCACTCAATGGGCAGCAAGAGCTTTCTGTCCTGGCACCTTTTGTCTGGCAGGAATCTTTGTCCGGATTCCAATTTGGCAGTCAGACTGACAATTCCAGCGCGGGGCTCCTGCAAGCGAACGACAGCCCTGCCCTCCAGGAAAGAAACCCCTTCCCCTCGGTCTCTTTTCCTCTCCCTTCAAATACAACCTGCAGGGCAGCTTTCTGCCATCTCTTCTCTTGGGAATTGTGAAGATAGACCCGCTCCCATGTTTAACACCTCAGGCAAAACCACCCTGTTAACACCTTTCCCAACTTTCCCCATCCTTTCCCAAAGCTGAGATGTGGAAAGAACAAGTGCCCTTGTCCCTGGCTGTGCTGCTGTGCTGGGAGTCTCTTCCCTCCAGCTCTGCACTCAGGCACTGCCCCTGCAGCTCCAGAGAAGGGCTGAAGAAGCATCTTCAACACAGAAATCAGGGCAGGTGTATCAGGGATTGTTGATATTTTTTGCTCTGTGTTTGGCCCAACCACCTGCAGAAGTTTTGTTCTTTGCCTGCCAAGTTCACTGATAAACGGGAGCTTTGTCCTTGGAGAGAGAGTTTCTTGTGTAAACTGTTTTAATTGGTGTTCTGTGATTGGCTGGTTGTCTGTAGGGGACATTTGAAGGAGAAACTGAAGAGGAGAGGATGAAGTAAAGCCCCCAGACCCAAATAGATCAGACCCCTTGAGTGAACCAGCACAAGTGCAAGGGGAATCCCCACGTTCTCCCGCATGGCTGAAGGGGGGCACTCACAGAACGGGGGAGGGACCGAGGGCCTCTGGCTGGGCGGTGCTGCCACACCGGCCCAGGGAGACGTCCCCGGCTCAGTGGATAAAAATGCAGGTGGCTCGTGCTCGGGGCTCTCAAGCTTCACAGGAAGGACAACGTTGCCTTCTGCGGGGACGCCGCTCTCTTTGTGAGACTGCTGACCTTCCGAGGATGCAGCCTCTGCTGGGGGGAATTCTGGTTATCCTGGGGTCGGTGAGACAACCTCGTAAAACACACCTGAGTGAGTGGGGGTTTTGCTGAGGGCTCAGTTCACTCCTGTCCTTTCCTGTCTCTCGGGTTCCTGTTTACTTGGCCACTTTTTGTAATAAATATTTGGTTTACTGATGAGCTCTCAGCAGTGTCTTGGTTTTCAATCCTGTTGAACTCACCCTGTAACAGTCAGAAAAATCGTAAGCCTAAGAAACACTGCTGTGATCCTTGGAGTGTTGGACAGCAGTGTCTTAAGTTGGGAAAAAGAGACAGCATTATAGATCCTCAGGAATTCCAGCCTACCCCCAGTAGGGTAAATTGGAGACCAGAGCCCATTAGGCAGAGATCTGACAGCTCCCAGGAATCGGGATTAGATGAGACAGACACTGAAAGTATAGCAGAGAGTAGGGAAGACCCCCAAGAGGGGGTGAGTAGTACACATTGGGGTGGGACCATGGGACAGAAAGCTGGGGCAAGACTGGGAGTGGAACAAAAGCTAGAGCTGAGAGCAGCCACACTGCTGCCCCTTTGGGATCGGTAATAACAGCTGCAGGCACTCCAACAAAAGTGAAAGTGCCGTTTTCGGCGAGGGATTTGAACAGCTGGAGGGAGGAGGCAAAACTGTTTAGGGAAAACCCTAAAAAGATTGGTAAGAGATTTGAATTAATTGTGAAAAATCAGGACATGAATTGGTCAGATATGGACTTGATTCTCTCAGAATTGACAGAAACAGAAAAGCAGCTAGTAATAAAAGCAGCAAGAAATCATGAGGAAGGGCAGATTGCAACAAATGTTGTAAAGGGAGACATAGATAATATTTTTCCAGTGCAAAAACCTAACTGGGACCCAAACGAGCTGGGCCAGTATAAGTTATTGGAACAGTATAGAGGATTGGTCCAGGTGGGATTGTGGAATGCTACACCTAAAGCAGTGAATTGGGCTGCCTTGTACCATGTAAGGCAAGGATGGGACGAGACCCCCACGGCATTCTTAGACAGACTTAGAGCTGCCAGGAGAAAATGCTCTACCCTGGATCTGTCACCAGAGACAGGTAAACAACAACTGGTGGGGTTGTGAATGGGACAAAGTAACCCCTATATTAGAAAAAGGTTCCAGAAAATTGATTATCCTTCCAATAAAGATTTAGAGGTGTTAAGGAATGAAGCCTGGAAAGTGCACAACAACAGGGAGAAAAGACAAGATACAAAACTCAAAAAGGTTGTGGTTGCTGCTTTAGTTCTGAATTCAAGTATTAGGGGTGGTGGCAGAGGGCAGGCAATGCGAGGAAGAGGGGGCTCACCTTTCCAACAAGCAAGAGTGGGACAAAATCCATGTGCCCATTGCATGCAGGAGGGACACTGGAAATGGGATTGCCCCACATTGGCAAATGGGAATCCAGGAGGAGCTGTCATCGCTCATCAGAACAGGGAATGAGGGGGACTGGTGAGTCATTCCCTGGCAGACCCACTGGTTAAAATGGGGCAAGGGGAAGGTGAAAAAGAATTAGACTTTCTGATCGACACTGGAGCTACATTTTTGGTTCTAAACCAAGAACTAGTGCCTAAAAGTGATAAATTTGTTCAAGTCATGGGAGTAACAGGCCAATCAGAAAAAGCTTTCTTTCTGAAACCTCTCCAGTACAAAGTTGGGAAAAAATGGGAATTCATCAATTTTTAGATCTGCCTAATTCCACAAAGCCTCTGTTGGGTAGAGATTTGTTGGAAAACCTGGGAGCTGTGATTAAGTTTGAAAAAGGTAAACTTGAATTTCAGGTAAACAACTAATAGCAGCCCTGAGTTTGGTCCTGAGCTGCGTAAAGCCAGAGCAAAATTATCAAAATATCAGTCAAATTTTAGATGGAGTCTATTCCTTGGTATGGGCTACAGATGTACCTGGTACATCAAAAAAGGCAACTCCTCTTCAGATAGAATTATTATCAGGAGCAAAGCCAGGAGTCAGGAAACAATATCCACTGAGGTTAGGAGGCAGAAAAGGAATTGAACCAATAAGGGAAAACTTTTTGAAGTTGGGACTTGTAATAGAGTGTGAATCAGACTTTAACACCCCAATTCTCCCAGCTAAGAAACCAAGTGGAACTTACAGACTAGTTCAGGATTTAAGGGGAGTAAATGAGATAACTAAAACCTTATATCCCATGGTAGCAAATCCCTGTACACTTCTAACAAAATTGAGAGAGAATTTGATTGGATTCACAGTGTTAGATTTAAAAGATGCCTTTTTCTGTCTACCCCTAGCTCAGGAAAGCCAAAAGATTTTTGCTTTGGAGTGGGAATCTGTCCATAGTGGGAGAAAGATGCAATTAGGTTGGACAGTCTTACCACAATGACAAGTTGGTGTAGTTTATGGCTCTATCAGTAGGGAGGACTTGTAAAGCCTTTCTAGGCCCTGCTGAAAAGAACCCCAAAGAACATCCTGTGGAGCCCTGAGACAGACGAGGCCTTCCAAGGCCTGAAGCGGGAGCTCAGGAGGGCTCCGGCGTTGGCTTTGCCTGACGGGACGAAGCCCCTTTGGTTGTTGTGCCATGAACGTCAAGGAATGGCTTTGGGGGTCTTGGGCCACCAAGCAGGGCCATCCAGGAGGGCCGTGCTCGACTGCAAACAGTGGGATGGAGTCAGCAAGGGATGGCCCACCTGTGTGACAGCAGTGGCAGCAGCAGTCATGGACCACTGTCCCAGTGATGTCACTGATGTCCCCAGTGATGTCACCACTGTGTCTGTGATGTCACTGCTGTCCCTGTGATTTCACCAGACTCCTGTGATGTCACTGGTCTACAGTGATGTCACTGCTGTCCCCAGTGATGTCACCACTGTCCCTGTGATGTCAGTGATGTCCCTGTGCTGTCACAAGAACCCTGTGATGTCACTGGTCTACAGTGATGTCACTGCTGTCCCCAGGGGTGGTCCCTGTGTCCCCAGTGATTTTCCGGCTGTCCCATGTGATGTTACCACTCTCCCCAGCGATGTCACTGTTCCCCAATGATGTCACTGAAGTCTCTGTGATGTCACCACTGACCCCAGCGGTGGCACCATGTCCCTGTGATGTCACTAGACCACTGTGTTGTCACCACAGTCCCTTTGACAGCACCGCTATCCCCAGGGGTGGAACCCCTATCCTTGTGATGTCACCGCTGTCCCCAGCGATGCCACCAGACCCCTGCGATGTCACTGGTCTCTAATAATGTCCCCAAATTCCCTGTGACATAACTGCTGTCCCTGTGATGTCACTGTTGTCTCTGCAATGTCACCCTTGTCCTTGTGCAGTCACCAATGTCCCCAGTGATGCCACCGATGTCCCTGTGATGTCACCCCTAGCCCCTGTGTTGTCACCCTCATCCCCTGTAATGTCACCGATAGCCCTGTGACATCACAGCTGTCCCTTTATTGTCAACAGTCCCATGTGATGTCACCAATGTATCTGTGTTGTCACCAGTGTTACCGATGATGTCACTGGTCTCTCTACAATGTCACCCCTGTCCTTGTGAAGTCACTGATGTCTCCAATGATGTCACTGATGTCCTTCGGAGATCACAGCTGCCCTTTTTTTTTCACCAGTCTTCTGTGATGTCACTGCTCCACAATGATGTCACTGCTGTCCCTGTAATGTCACCACTGTCCCCTGTGATGTCACCAATGTCCCCCATGATATCACTGGTGTCTCTGTGTTGTTATCCAGGTCCTCTGTGATGCCACCGATGTTGGGGTGACATCACAGCTTTCTCTTTGTTGTCACTAGTCCCCTGTGACATCACTGGTCCCCAATGATGCCATTGCTGTCCCTGTGATGTCACCGCTGTCCCAAAGTGTAGCACCATGTACCTGTGATGCCACCAATGTCCCTGTGATGTCACTGATGTCCCTGTGACATCACGGCTTTCCCTTTGATGACAACAGTTGCCTATGATTTCACAAGTTCCTCTGTGATGTCACCACTGTCCCCTGTGATGTCACCAATGTCCACAATCACATCTCTGGTGTCTCTGTGTTGTCACCTCTACCCCCCGTGATGTCACCAATGTCCCTATGACATCACAGCTTTCCCATTGCTGTAAGCAGTCCCCTGTGACGTCACCGGTCTCCAGTGATGTCACTGCTGTCCCTGTGATATCACCACTGTCCCCAGCAGTGCCACCATGTCCCTGTGATGTGACCAATGTCCCTGTGATGTCACCAGACACTTTTCATGTCACCACTGTCCCTGTGACATCACTGCTGTCCCTCTGTTGATACTCTGATGTCATCGGTCCCCGATGATGTCACTGGTGTCTCTGTGATGTCACCACTATCCCCTGTAATGCCACCAGTGTAACCGATAATGTCAGTGGTGTCTCAGTGATGTCACACCTGGCCTTGTGATGTCACCACTGTCCCCTAAGATGTCACAGGTGTCACTAATGGTGTCACTGGTGTCTCTGTGAAGTCATCCCTGGCCTTGTGCAGTCACTGATGTCCCCTGTGATGTAAGCGATCTCCCTGTGACATCGCGGCTGTCCCTTTATTGTCAACAGTCCCTTGTGATGTCACTGGTCCCCAGTGATGTCACCCATGTCCCCAGTGATGTCACTGGTGTCTCTGTGATGTCACCCCTGTCTTTGTGAAGTCACTGATGACCCCAGTGATGTCACCCATGTCCCCGGAATGTCACCACTATCCCTTTGATGTCACCAGTGGCACTGATAATGTCACTGGTGTCTCTAATGTCACCCCTGGCATTGTGAAGTCATCGATGTCCCCTGTGATGTCAAAGATGTCCCCTACGATGTCCTGCTGTCTCTGTGATGTCACCACTGTGCCGAGCCGTGGCACCATGTCCCAGTCATGTCAGTGATGTCCCTGTGACATCACGGCTGTCCCTTTCAGGTCACCAGTCCCCTGTGAGGTCACTGGTCCCTGTGATGTCACTGATGTCCCTGTAAAGTCACCACTAATCCCTGTAATGCTACCAGTGTCACCAATAATGTCACTGGTGTCTCTGTAATGTCACACCTGGCCATGTGATGTCACCAATGTCCCCTGTCATGTCACAGGTCTCCCTGTGACATCACGGCTGTCCCTTTGTTGTAAGCCGTCCCCTGTGATGTCACTGGTCACCAGTGATGTCATTGCTTTCTCTGTGATGTCACCACTGTCCCCAGCAGTGGCATTATGCCCTTGTGATGTCATTGATGTCCCCTGTGGTGTCACAAATGTCTCTGATGATGTCACAGCTGTCTCTGTATTGTCACCCTCAACCTTGTGAACTCACCAATGTCCCCAGTGATGTCATCGATGTCCCTGTGATGTCACCAGTGTCACTGATGTTGTCACTGGTGTCTCTGTGATGTCACCCCTGACCTTGTGCAGTCACTGATGTCCCTTCTCATGTCACAAATGTCCCTGTGACATCATGGCTTTCCCATTGTTGTCACCAGTCCACTGTTATGTCACTGGTTTCCAAAGATGTCACTGCTGTCTCTGTGATGTCACCACTGTCCCCAGCAGTGGCTCCATGTCCCCGTGATGTCACCGATGTCCCTGTGATGTCACCAGATGCCTTTGACATCATCCATGTCCTTGTGACATCATGGTTGTCCCTTTGTTTTCACCAGTCCCCCGTGATGTCACTGGTCCTCAGTGATGTCACTGCTGTCTCTGTGATTTCATCCCTGTCCCTGTGATGTCATTGATGTCCCTGTGACATCGCTGCTGTCCCTTTGTTTTCACCATTCCCCTGTAATTTCACTGTTCCCCAATGATTTCACCCATGTCCCTGCGATGTCACCAGACCCCTGTGATGTCACCACTGTCCCTTTGACATCACTGCTATCCAGGGGTGGAACCCCTGTCCCTGTGATGTCACGTCTGTCCCCAGTGACGCCACCAGACCCTTGTGATGTCACCAATGTCTCCAATGATGTCACCAAAGTCCCCATGACATAACTGCTCTCCCTGGGATTTCACTGGTGTTTATTGATGTCACTGCTGTCCCCAAGGGTGTTACCACTGTCCCGTGTGATGTCACTGCTGTCTCCATGTCACCCATGTCCTGTGGGACGCACCTATGTCCCTGAGATGTCACTGGTCCCCAATGATGTCACCACTGTCCCTCTGATGTCACCACTGTTTTAATTAGGTCACCGATGTCCCTGTGATGTCACTGGTCTCCACTGATGTCACTGCTGTCCTCACGGGTGTCACCACTGTCCCCTGTGATGTCACTGCTGTCCCAGGAGTGGTCCCTGTGTCCCCAATGATGTCAGAGCTGTCCCCGTTATGTCACAGCTGTCCACTGTGATGTCACTGGTGTCTCTGTGATGTCACCCTTGTCCTTGTGAAGTCATCAATGTCCCCAGTGATGTCACTGATGTCCACGTTATATCACGGCTGTCCCTTTGTTTTCACAATTCCCCTGTGACTGGAGACCAGTGATGTCACCGCTATCCCTGTGATGTCACCGCTGTCCTCTGTGATGTCACCAATGTCCCTGGTGATTTCACTAGTCTCTCTGTAATGTCACAAATGTCCCTGTGATGTCACTGCTCTCCCTTTGATAGCACCACTGTCCCCAGTGGTGGCACCATATCCCCGTGATGTCATCGATGTCCCTATGATGTCACCAGACCCCTTTGATGACACCAATGACCATGGTGATGTCACTAGTCTCTCTGTGATGTCATAACTGTCCCTAGCAGTGGCACCATGTCCCCATGATGTCACCGATGTCCCTGTGATGTCACCAGACCCTTGTGATGTCACTGGTCCCTAATGATGTCCCCGCTGTCCCTGTGATGACACCCCTGTCCCCTGAGATGTCACCAATGTCCCCTATGATGTCACTGATGTCACTGTGATATCACAGCTCTTCCTTTGTTGTCACCATTCCCCTGTGAGGTCACCAATGTTCCCACTGATGTCACAGATGTCCCTGTGATGTCACCAGTGTCACCAATGATGTCACTGATGTCCCTGTGCTATCACCCTTGTCCTTGTGAAGTCACTGCTGTCCCCTCTGATGTCACTGATTTCGCTGTGGTATCTTGGCTGTCCCTTTCTTGTCACCAGTCCCCTGTGACGTCACTGATCCCCAATCATGTCACTGATGTGACAGGGATTTCATTTCTATCCTCTGTGTTGTCAGCCCTCTCCCCTATGATGTCATAGGGGATAGCCCTGTGACATCAGGGCTGTCCCTTTGTGGTCACCAATCCCCTGTGACATCATTGGTCCCCAATGATGTCATTGCTGTCCCTGTGATGTCACCAGTGTAACCGATGATGTCACTGGTGTCTCTGCAATGTCACCCCTGTCCTTGTGAAGTCACTGATGTCCCCAATGATGTCACTGATGTCCTTGGGAGATCACGGCTGCCCCTTTGTTTTCACTAGTTTTCTGTGATGTCACTGGTCCACAGTGATGTCACTGCTGTCCCTGTGATGTCACCAATGTTTTCTGTTATGTCACCAATGTCCTTCATGATATCACTGGTTTCTCTGTGTTGTTATCCAGGTCCCCTGTGATGTCACCGATGTCCCTGTGACATCACGGCTTTCCCTTTGTTGTCAACAGTCCCATGTGAGTTCACTGGTGCCCAGTGATGTCACTGATGTCCCTGTGATGTCACCGCTATCCCCTGTGGTGCCAGCAGTGTCATCAATGATGTCACTGGTGTCTTTGTGATGTCACACCTGGCCTTCTGATGTCACCAATGTAGGGTGTGATGTCACAGATGTCCCCACTGATGTCACTGGTGTCTCTGAGGTTTCATCACTGTCCCTCGTGATGTCAAAAAAGTCCCGAATAATGTCACTGCTGTCTTTGTGATGTCACCACTGTCCCACACCAGGTCTCTGTGATGTCACTGATGTGCCTGTGAAATCAATGCTCTCCGTTTGTTGTTATCAGTCCCCTGTGATGTCACTGTTCCCCAATGTTGTAACCTCTGTCCCTGTGATGTCATCACTGTCCCCTGTGACATCAGCAATGTCCCCGAGGATTTCCCTGGTGTCTCTATAATGTCAACCCTGTCCTTGTGAAGACATCGATGTCCCTTTGACATCAGGGTTGTCCCTTTATTGTCAACAGTCCCCTGTGATGTCACTGGTCCACAATGACATCACTGCTTTCTCTGTGATGTCACCAATGTCTTCTGTTATGTCACCCTTGTACCTGATGATGTCAGTGGTGTCTCTGCAATGTTACCCCGGTCCCCTGCGACTTCACCAACATTCCTGTGACATCACAGCTGTCCCTTTGTTGTCTCCAGTACTCTGTGATGTCAGTGGCCCCCAATGATGTCACTGTTGTCCCTGTGATGTCACCACTGTCCCCAGAGGTGGTTCCGTGTCCCCATGATGTCACTGATTTCCCTGTGACATCAGGGCTTTCCTTTGTTGTCACCAGACCCCTGTGATGTCATTGGTCCCCAGTGATGTCACCCATGTCCCTGTGATGTCACCTCTGTCCCCTGTGATGTCACCATTGTCCTTGATGATATCACTGGTGACACTGTGATGTCACCCTTTTTTTGTGAAATCACCAATGTCCCCTGTGATGTCACTGATTTCCCTGTGATACCACACCTGTCCCTTTGTTTTCAACAGTCCCCTGTGATGTCACTGGTGCTCAATGATGTCATCCATGTACCTGTGATGTCACCACTGTCCACTTTGATGTCACCAATATCCCCAATGATGTCACTGATGTCTCTTTCATGTCAGCCATTTACTTGTGATGTCACTGATGTCCCTGTGACATCACAGTTGTCTCTTTGTTTTCACCAATCCCCTGTGATGACACTTGTCCCCAGTGATGTCACCAATGTCCCTTTCATTAGCGTTTGGGTTAGCGTTATGGGTTAGGGTTAGGGTTAAGGGTTAGGGCTAGGCTTACATTTAGGCTTAGGTTTTATGGTTAGGGTTAGGTTTTAGGTAACATTTTGGTTAGAGTAAGGGATAGGGTTATGCTGAGGGTTTAGGGTTAAGTTCAGGTTTAGATTTTTTTTTTTTTTTTTTTAAGTTTAGGTCTAGAGTTCAGTACGGACAAAGATACCTGCCAGACAAAGGTGCACACACACAAAGCTCTTGCTCTTTGTGTAGTGCCGAGCATGACACAACAACTGCACTGGAGAGACAGAGGCTCAGGGCTTTCTTTTCCGGGTGCAATGCCAGTCCTTCGCTTGTAGGGACGCTGGGCTGAAACTGCCGTCTGACAGCCAAAATTCCATAAGGACGAAGAAAACTCCCTGACCAAAGGTGCTCGCACAGAAAGCTCTTCCTTTTTATCTAGTACTGAGAGAGGAGCCCCAACTGCACTGGGTAGATGGTGAGTCTGGATTAGTGTTCGTGTTCAGGGCGATGATTAAAGGTTAGGGTTAGCAAAAGGGTTAGGGTTAGGTTTAGGTTTAGGGTTAGGTTAAGGTTATTGTTTAGATAATGTTTGGGGTAGAGTAAGGGATACACTTAAGGTTATGTGTTAGGGTTTAGGTTTAGGTTTTGATTTTGTTTTAATATTCAATCTAGGGTTCAGTATTGTCTAAGATACCTCCCAGACCAAAGGTGCCCGCACAGAAAGCTCTTGCTCTTTGTGTAGTGCCAAAAGTGGTGCACCAACTGGACTAGATAGGTGGTGAGTCAGGGTTAGGGTTAGTGTTAGGGTCTAGGATTTAGGGTAGGGTTTAGCATTAAGGTTAGATTAGCATAGGATTTAGGTAAGGTTTGGGTTAGGGTAAGGGACAGGGTTATGGTTCGGAGTTAAGGTTTAGCATTAGGTTTGGGTTTAGTTTTTTTTTTTTTTTAAGTTTATGTCTAGTGTTCAATACGGACAAAGATACCTGCCAGACCAAAGGTGCCCACACAGAAAACTCTTTTTCTTTGTGCAGTGCCGAGAGTGGTGCAACAATTGCACTTGAGAGACAGAGGCTCGGGGCTTTCTTTCCTGGGTGGAACTGCAGCTCACACCCCCTCAGTGCAGCCCCAAAAGTGTTCCATGGTTACCTTTGGGATGTCATGGCCTACCCTCTCCATTCCAGAATGATGCCTGAAAACCAAAGAACCAATGCACCACACCCCCACACTGCAGCCTTTCCTTTTTGCCATTGGCCTGATTGTGATTTTATGGACAATCATCTCTATTCCAGAATGGCCCCTGGACACCAAAGAACCAATGCCTCACACCCCAAGAATGCAGCCCAACATGTCTGCCATGGGACTCTGTGATGTCACGGCCTATCCTCTCCATTCTGGATTGGCCCTTGGAAACCAAAGCACACACCCCCCATTTTTTCCCAACTTGGTACTGGAGGGTTTTAGAATGAAAGCTTTTTCTGATTGGCCTAGTACTCCCTCGACTTCAACAAATTTATCACTTTTAGGCACTAGTTCTTGGTTTAAAACTGAAAATAGGGCTCCAGTGTTGATCCAAAAGTCTAATTCTTTTTCAGCTTCCCCTTGCTCCATTTTAACCAGTGGGTCTGCCAGGGAATGACTCACCGGTCCCCCTCATTCCCTGCTCTGATGAGCGATGACAGCTCCTCCTGGGTTCCCATTTGCCAATGTGGGGCAATCCCGTTTCCAGTGTCCCTCCTGCATGCAATGGGCACATGGATTTTGTCCCATTCTTGCTTGTTGGAAAGGTGAGCCCCCTCTTCCTCGCACTGCCTGCCCTCTGCCGCCACCCCTAATACTTGAATTCGGAATTCAAGCAGCAACCACAACCTTTGTAAGTTTTCTGTCTTGTCTTTTCTCCCTGTTGTTGTTCACTTTCCAGGCTTCATTTGTTAACACCTCTAAATCTTTATTGGAAGGATAATCAATTTTCTGGAACCTTTTTCTAATATCAGGGTTACTTTGTCCCATTCACAACCCCACCAGTTGTTGTTTACCTGTCTCTGGTGATGGATCCAGGGTAGAGCATTTTCTCCTGGCAGCTCTAAGTCTGTCTAAGAATGCCATGGGGGTCTCGTCCCATCCTTGCCTTACATGGTACAAGGCAGCCCAATTCACTGCTTTAGGTGTAGCATTCCACAATCCCACCTGGACCAATCCTCTATACTGTTCCAATAACTTATACTGGCCCAGCTCGTTTGGGTCCCAGTTAGGTTTTGCACTGGAAAAATATTATCTATGGTTCCCCTTACAACATTTGTTGCAATCTGCCCTTCCACATGATTTCTTGCTGCTTTTATTACTAGCTGTTTTTCTGTTTCTGTCAATTCTGATTCAAGTCGATATCTGACCAATCTATGTCCTGATTTTTCACAATTAATTCAAATCTCTGACCCATCTTTTCCCTAAACAGTTTTGCTTCCTCCCTCCAGCTGTTCAAATCACTCCTCGAAAACGGCACTTTCACTTTTGTTTGAGTGCCTGCAGCTGTTATTACCGATCCTAAAGGGGAAACAGTGTGGCTGCTCTCAGCTCTAGCTTTTGTTCCACTCCCAGTCTTGCCCCCAGCTTTCTGTCCCATGGTCCCACCCCAATGTGTACTGGAGTTCCTGAGGGTCTGTAATGCTCTCCTCATCACTACCTCTTTTTCCCAACTTAAGACACTGCTGTCCAACACTCCAAGGATCACAGCAGCATTTCTTAGGCTTATGATTTTTCTGACTGTTACAGGGTGAGTTCAAAAGGATGCCGAGATTGAAAACCAAGACACTGCTGAGAGCTCATCAATAAACGCAATATTTATTACAGAAAGTGGCCAAGTAAACAGGAACTGGAGAGACAGGAAAGGAGAGGAGTGAACTGAGCCCTCAGTGAAACCCCCACTCACTCAGGTGTGTTTTACGAGGTTGTCTAACTGACCCCAGGATAACCAGAATTCCCCCCAGCAGAGGCTGCATCCTCGGAGGGTCAGCAGGCTCACAAAGAGAGCGGCGTCCCCGCAGAAGGCAACGTTGTCCTTCCTGTGAAGCTTGAGAGCCCCGAGCACGAGCCACCTGCATTTTTATCCACTGAGCCGGGGACGTCTCCCTGGGCCGGTGTGGCAGCACCGCCCAGCCAGAGGCCCTCGGTCCCTCCCCCGTTCTGTGAGTGCCCCCCTTCAGCCATGCGGGAGAACGTGGGGATTCCCCTCGCACTTGCACTGGTTCACTCAGGGGGTCTGATCTATTTGGGTCTGGGGGCTTTCCTTCATCCTCTCCTCTTCAGTTTCTCCTTCAAATGTCCCCTACAGACAACCAGCCAATCACAGAACACCAATTAAAACAGTTCATACAAGAAACTCTCTCTCCAAGGACACAGCTCCTGTTTATCAGTGAACTTGTCAGGCAAGGAACAAAACTTTTGGAGGTGGCTGGGCCAAAAACAGACCAAAAAATATCAACAATCCCTGACACCTGCCCTGATTTCTGTGTTGAAGATGCTTCTTCAGCCCTTCTCTGGAGCTGCAGGGGCAGTGCCTGTGTGCAGAGCTGGAGGGAAGAGACTCCCAGCACAGCAGCACAGCCAGGGACAAGGGCACTTGTTCTTTCCACATCTGGGCTTTGGGAAAGGCTGGGGAAAGTTGGGAAAGGTGTTAACAGGGTGGTTTTGTCTGAGGTGTTAAACATGGGAGCGGGTCTATCTTCACAATTCCCAAGAGAAGAGATGGCAGAAAGCTGCCCTGCAGGTTGTATTTGAAGGGAGAGGAAAAGAGACCGAGGGGAAGGGGTTTCTTTCCTGGAGGGCAGGGCTGTCGTTCGCTTGCAGGAGCCCCGCGCTGGAATTGTCAGTCCGACTGCCAAACTGGAATCTGGACAAAGATTCCTGCCAGACAAAAGGTGGCAGGACAGAAAGCTCTTGGTGCCCATGGAGTGCCCAGGGTGTACCACCAACTGCACCTGAAACCCGAAGGTTACAGGCTTTCTTTGCTGGGGGAAAGGCCGTGACTTCCCAAAGAGTCCCATGGCAGATGGGTGGGGCTGCACTGGGGGGGTGTGGGGCGTTGGTTCTTTGGTTTCCATGGGCTATTCCAGAATGGAGAGGATGGGCTGGGACATCATAAAGGGGCACATGGGTGGGGCTGCATTCTGACCTTGTGGGGTGTTGGTTCTTTGGTTGCCAAGGGCTATTCCGGAATGGAGAGGGTGGGCTGGGACATCACAAAAGGGCCTCAAGCACATGGGTTGGTTTAGTGGGTTGACCCTGGCTGGATTTCAAATACCCACTAAAAGCTGCTACCTCCCCCTCCCTCTGCAGCTCCACAGAGGGGAGGGAAAGACCAGCTGAGGATTCCTGAGTAGAGATAAGGGTGGGGAGAAAGTCGTATCCTAACAGGCAAAAAAAGTACTATCCCCTCAAAGTAGGGATAGTACTTAAATGTATTACTGACAGGATAAAAGCCAAAGAGTGAGAAATAAAACAGTCTGAAAAACACCTTCCTCCAACCCCTCCTTCCTTCTCAGCTCCCCCTCCTCCCCCCAGCAGTGCAGGGGGATGGCAATGGGGGTTACAGTCATTTGCTGTTTCTGTCACTGCGCAGGGAGAGGAGCTGGATCCTTCTCTGCTCCCGTGGGGTCCCTCCCATGGGAGAGTCCTGGATGGACCTCTGCAGTGAGTCCATCCCTCGGGCAGCAGTGTGGGAGCCTCCAGGGGCTGCAGGGGGGTCTCTGCACCCCGATGGTCCCCCAGGGGCTGCAGGGGGGTCTCTGCACCCCGATGCTCTCCCAGGGGTTGCAGGGGGGTCTCTGCACCCCGATGCTCCCCCAGGGGCTGCAGGGGGGTCTCTGCACCCCGATGCTCCCCCAGGGGCTGCAGGGGGGTCTCTGCACCCCGATGCTCCCCCAGGGGCTGCAGGGCCTGGAGCACCTCCTGCCCCTCCTTCTGCACCGCCCTTGGGGTCTGCATTGCTGTTCCCACCTTCCCACTCTGCTCTTCCCTGGCTGCAATTCCTTCTGGCCCTAAATCTCTTATCCCAGAGCTGTTCCTGTTGCTCCTGATGGGCTCAGCCTTGGCCAGCGGCACCAAGTCCGTCCTGGAGCAGCTGGCATTGGCTCCACGGGGCAGGGGAAGCTTCTGGCAGCTTCCAACAGAAGCCACCCCTGGAGCCCCCCCGCTACCAAAACCCACCCTCAGAAACCCACGACACCCAGTGACTTCCACTTGCCCCAGGATGGTCCCAGTTCCCAGCAGTGGGATCCCAGTCACTCCCAGTTCATGCCAGATTCCTCTAGCATGCACCCTGTCACTCCCAGTTACTCCCAGTTGCTTCCAGCATGATCCCAGTTGCTCCAGGTATGTTCCCAGTTGGCTTCCAGCACAGCCCTACTGGCTCCCACTTCCCCCCTGCATAGTTCCAGTCACTTCCAGTTTGATCCTGGTCCCTTACAGTCACTCCCACTATGATCCCAGTCACTCCCAATATGGTCCCAGTTGCCCCCTAGGTGGTCCCAGTTGCTCACAGTCCACCCAGGATGGTTCCTTTCCCTCTCAGGGACTCCCAGTCTGAGTCCAGGATGGCCCCAGACACTGTCAGGCACTGCCTGGACGATGCCATTTGCCCCCTGCATGGTCCCAGTTGCTCCCACTATGATCCCAGCATGACTCCAATCACCCCCAGTATGATCCAAGCAACTTCCAGACACTTCCAGTATGAAGCCAGTTTGATCCCACTCATCCCCAGTATGGCTGCAGTCCCTCTCACACACTCCCAGTATTATTGCAGTCACTCCCAGTAAGACCCCATCAGGACACTAGTACGAGCCCAGCTGCTCCCACTATGATCCCAGTTGCCCCCAGCATGGTTCCAGTTTCTCCCCTTCCACCCTACTCTGGTTCCAGTCACTCCCAGATTGATCCCAGTCACTCCCAGCCACTCCCAGTATAGCCCAGTTGCCTCCAGCATGCTCCCAGTCAGTCCCAGTATGATCCCAGTCTTAGTAGGATCCAAGTTACTCCCTGCATGATCCCAGTTGCTCCCAATCACCCCACTGTAGTTCCAGTCCCTCCCAGTATGACTCCAGTATGATCCCAGTGACACCCTCTATGGTGGCAGTCACAGCCAGGATGAACCCAGACATTCCCTGTCACTCCCAGTATAAAGCCATTTGCTCCCAGCAGGGTCCCACTTGCTCCCACTCACCCACTACAGTTCCAGTCCCTCCCAGTAGGATCCCTGTCACTCCCAGTCTCACCCAATACATCCCAGTTACTCCCAGTATGATTCCAGTCACTCCTGGTCTCTCCCAGTGTATCCCAGTTGCCCCCAGTGTGGTCCCACTCACTCCCAGTTGTTTCCAGTATCTTCCAGCATGATCCCAGTTGTTCACAGCGACTCCCAGTCACCCCAAGTGTTGTCCTAGTCACTCCCAGTATGATCCCAGTCACCTCCAGCGTGATCCCACTTGCTCCCAGTATATCCCAGTTGAGTAAACATGGTCCCAACTGCCCTCAGAATGTTCCCAGTCACTCCCAGTATGACCCCAGCCACCTTCACTGTGGGGCCAGCTGTTCCCAAGATGGTTCCAGTTGTGCCCAACACGGTTCCAGTTGCTTCCAGTTCCTCCCAGTGGGATCCTACGAGCTCCCAGTTGCCCCTAGCATAGAACCATCTGCTCCCAGTATGATCCTAGTCTGATCCCAGTATGATCCCAGTAGAATCGTAGTCACCCCCAGTACGGCTGCAGTCCCTCTCACACACTCCCAGTATTACTGCAGTCACTCCCCATATGATCCCAGTATGACTCCAGTAGAGGCCCAGCTCCTCCCAGTATGACCCCAGTTGCCCCAGTTCTGGTCCCGCTGGATCCAGTCCAGCTCTGGGTGTATCCTGGGACCCCCCTGTGTTCCCCTCTGGGGGGCTTTGGGAGGGCACCTGCCCCTCAATGGGCACCCAGCTCACCCCAAAAGGTGCTGGGACCCCCCTCAAAACCTCCCCACAGACCCTAAGGTCCCCCAAACACACTCAAAGCCCACCCAGGACCCCACCCAACCCCTTTTCTGGGGGGCTTCTCTGGGCACTGGTGGTGCTGGGAGCCCCCCCGGCTGCAGGCGAGGAGCTCTCGGGTGAGCGGGGGGTGGGAAGGGGGAGGTCGGTGGGAAAAGGGGGGTCAGAGGGGATAAAAGGGGTGGTGGGACCCCAAACTGAGTTGGAGGGGAGTGGGACCCCCCAAAAGTGGAGAGGGATTGAGGTTCATGGGGAAAGGGTAGGAGAGGTGAAAAGAGTGGGGAAAGGGCAGGGTGGGACCCCCAAAACTGAGCATGAGGGGGCTGGGGAGTGGGGGGGATGATGTGGAAAGGGTGGGAGAGGAGGGGAAAAATGTGGAAGTTCGGATGCCCAGAGTGATCCTAGGGGGAACCATGGAAAAGTGGAAGGAACAGGGAAAAGGGTGGAAAAGGGAGGGTGGTCTGGCAGGTCTGATGGTCCCATGGGGGTCTTTGGGCACACAGAGGTTGGGAAATGGGAGGCTGCCCCCCGAGCTCCCAACTGACTGTGGGGTGCTGGGGCTGCTGGATCCAATCTCAGTTTTGGGTTATGCCAACACTTCAGTTTAGAGGAGTTAAAGAGGTCCCCCAGATTTTAAGGATGGCAAATCACATCTATTGATAGAAATGAATTATTTAGGATTACAAATGATCAGACAAAAGATCTACATCAGAATTATTTACTGCACAATAAAAACACTAAAGCTACCACTAGTACAACATAAGATAGGACAGTGCTCTACACTAAAGCAATTGTTGAAGCAATTCTACTCAAGCTGGCACCAAAGCAAGAATTATGAATTAGAGAGGGATGGAACTCCCCCAGACCAATGCTCGTGGGGAGATCTCTGCTCTCAACCTCCAGCAGTGACCTTGGGGGGTCCCAGCCAAGGCAGGAATCTCCACACACCCCTCAAGAAGGGTTCTGTTGGCACAACCTGCCCCTGGCAAAGGGGACTGGCCCTTTCTGGTGGAAAGGGATGGACTGACAGTCACTGACTCCAGGGGTTGCCTCACCATCAGGGGGGTCATTCGGGGTGGGAGCAACGGTTGAAGTTCTTCCCGCAGTCGGGGCACTCGTGGGGCTTCTCTTACTGGTGGGTCCGTTGGTGATAGGTCAAGCCAGAGCTCCAGATGAAGCTCTTCCCACACTCCCCACACTTGTAAGGCCTCTCCCCAGTGTGGATGCGCTGGTGCCTGACGAGGTTGGAGTTCCGGTTAAAGCCCTTCCCGCAGTCGGTGCAGCGGAAGGGCCTCTCCCCTGTGTGTGTCTGCTCATGCCTGAGGAGATGTGAGCTGGTCTGAAACCTCTTCCCACATTCCCTACATGTGTAGGGCCGTTCCCCGGTGTGGATGCGTTGGTGTCGGATCAGGGTTGAGCTGTCCCTGAAGCTCCTCCCACACTCCAAGCACTTGTAGGGTCGTTCCTCAGTGTGGATGCGCTGGTGTCGGATCAGGTTGGAGTTGCTCCTGAAGCTCTTCCCACATTCTCTACACGTGTAGGGCCGTTCCCCAGTGTGGATGTGCTGGTGCCTGAGGAGCTGGGTGCTCACCCTGAAGCTCTTCCCACATTCCAAGCACCTGAAGGGCTTCTCCCTGCTGGGAGGCTGCTCAGGGACCACCAGCTCGGAGCTCCGGCTCAAGCTCCGGCCGCCTTCCCGGCACAGGACGGGTCTTTCCTCCTCACAGCTCCCTGGGCTGGCTTTGCAGCCCCTCCTCCGGGGGCATCTCCGGGCCTTTTCCTCCCCGCTGCCTTCCTGCACCGGGGAGCCCTTCAAAACGGCCTCTCCCAGCAGGCTCTGCCGGGGGGATTTGTCCTCCGTGCTCTCCGTCCTCAGCTCGGGGCCTGGGGCAGGAAGGAAGAAGGACAGGCAGGGGATTTGTCTCCAGCCCAGAGGGAAGGCCAAGGACATCCCCCCCACATCTGGCCCCCACGTGCACCACAAGACAGGGCCAAAGGGGCACTGACTTCCTCCTCACCTCCCTTGGGGGCCCCTGGCCTTTTCCTCTTCCTTGCAGCCTTCTCCTCCATCCGCCCAAGCTTTGGGAAGGAAAAATTCTGCTGGGAGAAAACAAGGGCTGAGCGTGTTGCCTTTGAGGTTCCCCCTGCCCAAGTCCACCTCTAGGACTCACCGGCCATCCTGGGACCATAAAACCCTCAAAAACATCATGATTCAGCCCAGAGAAACCCAATTCACCAACATTCATTCAAAAAACCCCCTCAGAAACAGCAAGGTAGAAACCTCCCATCAAACTGTAAAAACTTAAGGTTCAGCCAAAATTAAGATTCAGCCCAAAAAAAACTCTCCCAGGAGTTCCCCCTCTCTGGTCTCTCCCCTCTGGGGTTCAGAGGGTCTCCCCTCTCTGGGATGTTGAGGGGTCCTCTTAGGGATGCTGGGAGTGCTGGGGGTCCCAAGGGTCCCTTCTCCTCTGACTCTCACCTTTGGGGTGCCGCCTCCCCACACATTCCCCCTCTCCAGGTTCTCCACCTCATTGTCCCAGGGATCCCAGGGGTCCCCACTCTCCAGGCTTCCCCTTCTCCGCTCCCCCCGTTTCAGGCTCCCGGGGGTCCCGGGGCTCCTCCCTCTCCGTGCTCCCCCCTCCAGCCTGCCGGGGGTCCCCCAGCTCCGCCATCGCCCGCTCCGCCCTCCACCCTCGGCAGCTCCCAAACACAGAGATGGCACTTGTTCCTCTGCAGGGACTCAAGGACAGCAGGGTGACTGCTCCTGCACGGATGGAATGGCACAGGATCCCCTGGGCCCCCAGGCTGGATCAGCACTCGGGGACACAAACTGACCTCGGGCTCAGGATGCAGCTGCGAGCATAGATTGCCCTGCAAAGTCTGCAGGGAGTCAGTCGAGCTCTGGAGAGCAGATTGTGCCCCAGGGATGGGATTGCAGAGGGGCCCTCAGGTCCCCAGGATGAAGCAGCAACCAGCAATAGACACAAAAGGTCCCAACGAGGATTTCTGGGGGAGTGTCCTGGAGGGAGGGGACAGTGCTGAGGTCTCCCCTGAGCCTCCTCTTCTCCAGGCTCAACAACCCCAGCTCCCTCAGCCTCTCCTCACAGCACTTGTGCTCCAGTCCCTTCCCCAGCCTCCCTGCTCTTCTCTGCCCCTGCTCCAGCCCCTCCATGTCCTTCCTGACCTGAGGGGCCCAGAGCTGGACACAGCACTCCAGGGTGGCCTCCCCAGCACTGAGGGCAGGCCAAGAATCCCTTCCCTGCTCCTGCTGCCACTGATCCTGAGCCAGGCCAGGATCCCTTGGCCCTCTTGGCCCCCTGGGCACACTCTGGCTCCTGTTCAGCTTCCTGTCCCTCCACACTCCCAGCTCCCTTCCTGCCTGGCTGCTCTCCAGCCACTCTGTCCCCAGCCTGGGGGGCTGCCGGGGCTTGTTGTGGCCAAAGGGCAGGAGCCGGCACTTGGCCTGGTTGAACCTCATCCCCTTGGAATCAGCCCATGGATCCAGCTTGTCCAGGTCTCTCTGCAGAGCCCTCCTGCCTTCCAGCACATCAACACCCCCCCAGCGTGGTGTCAGCTGCAAATCTGCTCATGAAATGCTGGTTCTGCAGGAGCTGGAGATGCTCAGGGGGCAGCAGGACCAAGTCAGGGGCCTGGAGGAGTCTGGGGGGCTTTGGGGTCCAGGAGGGTCCTGGGGGAGCGGGGGAGGGGCTTTGGGGATTAGAGGTCTCCCAGTACAACCCAGTGCCCCCCTCATGCCTCCCAGTACGGCCCAGTGACCCCAGTGCTGCCCACTCTGTTCCTTTCCCAGGGTGCCAGGTGATCCCTCTTTGGGGGATTTGGAAGGGATTTGGAAGGGATTTGGGGGCTTTGGCTGCATTTGGGGCATTGGGGGAGTCAAACGGATCTGTGGGGAGAGGGGATTAAATAAAAAAGGGTGGTTAGGGGACATTTGTGGGGGCTTATTTGGGTCTGGGGGGGACAGGAGGGGCAGCACCACGAGCAAGTGAGTCCTGAGACCCTCCTGGTGTCCCCAAGACCCTCTTGGTGTCCCCAGTTCCCCCCTTGACACCTCAAGACCCCTCTGGTGTCTCCAATGTCCCCAAGGTCCCCCCCATGGCCCCAGTTCCCCCCTTGACACCCCAATTCCACTGTCCCCAAACCCCATCCCTGTGACCCCAACCCTCCATCTTCCCCCAGCAGCCCTCCTGGGACCCTCTGAGCCCAAAAACACCCCCTCTCACCCACACTTACAGAAAGGCCAAGGGCATCTGGGGACATGTTGGGGACACTTGGGGGGCTTTGGGGTGCCCTGGGTGATTACTGGGGGATATTGGGACATACTGGAGGGAACTAGAGGGCATTCAGAGGGACTGGTGGGTTACTGGGGGACCGTGGGAGGGACTGGGGAGTTCCTGGGGGATTACCAGGAAACACAGGGGGACACTGGGAGGTTACAGGGCCATTACTGGGCTTCAGGGGAACCCCTGACCCCCCCTCCCTATGGCATCTCTGTGTGATGAGTTTGGGGGGTCTCTGGGGCTCGGGGGGGCACCAGGACCCTGTTTCATGCGCTCGGTCCGCCCAGACGACAGGGGGCGCTGTGGCAGAGGCGGGAACGGCGGCACCGCGCGGGGCCTCATGGTAGTTGCAGTTCCCTCATGGCCCGCGCGCCTGCGCAGTGCAGCCATGGCGCCGGGAGAGTCACCGCCCTCCGAGAGGGTTTCAATCGCCGCGCTCCGCCCTTCGGAAACCCCCAAAAACCCCCACTAAACCCTCCCGAGCCCTCCAGCCTTTCCACAGCTCCCCAGTTCCAACAGCCCCGCTCTCCCCGCAGCCGCCATCTCACTCAACTGACCTGCTCCGAGTGGAGAAAATGGCGCTGGGGGCCCGCGCCGCGTTTAAACCCCCCCGCTACAGCCAATCAGAGAGCGGGCACCGTCCCTCCAGCCCCGCCCCTGCTACGGCCCCGCCCCGCGCGGAGAACCACGGGAGTTGTAGTTGCGGCAGCGAAAGAACCAGCGCGGAACTCGGCACTGCGCGGGGCAATCTGTGCAGATCCGCGGGAGGAACGAGCGGCTGCGGGCAGTGTCCTCCGGGGACAGAGGAGGAACGAAAGGGCCGCTCCGAGAGCAGCTGTAGCCGAGATTAATGAGAGAAGGGAGAAAGGAGTCACAGCTGGAGTCCTCTAAAGAAACATCCTCCTCTCTGACTTCAAACCTTTGCGGGACCAAGGGGAAAAGCTGTCGGTGTCGCTGCATCCCCTCATTAAAACAGAATACACAGAATCTCAAATGACATTACCCCTCAAATAACTGACAAAGAAGTTCCTCAGAAAGCGACTGAATTAGCTAAGTTACAAAAGGAATAGAGCAGAACCCCTCCAGGATCTGAGACTGAGCATGTTTGGAGAGTCTCGCTTACTGGGGCTGACCAAATATTGGTATCAGCAAAAGAGGCTGAAGGGTTCTGGGGAGCCGGAGTTTTCCTGACCACGGGAGATTCTCATGGGCCCTGGTCCCTTCCCCAAAGAGCAGCCTATTGGGCAGAGGGACTCAACTCCCTGGAAAGGGGAGATCCCCTGGCTACAGTGGGAAATGTTCATCAGATTGTGGAAGATGTGCAAAACGCTGCTTATTTACAAATGATGGGTGACAGGGAATGAACAGCAAGCCCTGAATCCCCTGTGATGGTGCCTGCAGACCCTGAAAGAATGATTGCCCTTCTCAGAGGTCTCCCTGGGGCTGTGAAACCCATTGGCATTCAGCTCAAGGGACACACAGAAAGCCTCAGCAAAGGGGACAGAACTGCAGCCCCCTCAGAAGCAGCTTTAACCCTAGGTTGTTACTGTGGAGAAAATAAGATTTGGACCTGGGGGGAGGGGGCACAGGAATTAATTAATTAGGGAAGAAAATGTGGTCCAGGACCTTCAATCACTACTGATTCTCAATTAATTGGGCACAGAATGCAAAACAAGAATTCCCCAGCAAGACTCCGAAAGGAAACGTTCTGCCCTGGACAAGGAGGACCCACCAGCACTGCAGGACATGGGAAAAAAGGAATCCCCTCTGGATTGCAGGCTTGAAAAAGGAATCCCCAAATCCCTCAGGGATGGCCAACCCAGGGAGGAATTAAAGATATTAATGCAAGAGTGGGCAGCAAAGGAGGGATCCCTGAAAGCTGTCCCTGCTGCAGCCCCTGCCCTGGAGGGCTCACAGCAAGAGGAGGGGACAGGAAACTCCTCTCTTTGTCCCCAGGAGCTGAGCCGGGGGGCCAAGGGGGGTTTAACATTGGACAACTCACCAAAATTCCAAAGGACATTTCTTAATAGCCTGTCCTATCGGTCCCCACAAAACCCCTGTCACTTTTCTGTGACAGGTCCTGGCACTCCAGTGTCTGCCCTGAACACTGAAGGTGCATCTGCCTGTGGAATCACTCCCTCACCAAAAGGCACATTTGCTGTGGGTGCTTTTGGAAACACCCAGAGAACAGCAAAGGTGAGATGCTGCTGACCAGGGGAGGAGAAAGCAGGTGAAACCCTGATGGTTTGGGGTGAACTTCCTGCTCCTTTACTGGGGCTGCACCTCCTGAAGGGAAGGGCTTGGGCTGATGAGGAAGGAAACATCTGGGCTTCTATTCCAGCACTCCAGCACATCCTGCACCGGCACAGGAGCTGTCCCTCGTTCCTCCTGCACCAGCAGTAACAGTGCACCAATACACTGAGGGCATTTTGGCAGCAGGAAATGAAATTGCACCTGTGCAAACCACCCAAACAGACATGATCAGGAGTCTGGAGTCCCTGGACTTGCATGTCCCTCCTGACAAGGTACAACCTCCTTCACAAGAGGTAAAATTCCTGGGGATTTGGTGGAAGGGAGGAATGGTTTGTAGCCCCCCAGACACACTCACCTGCCTAGACCAGAAAAAATTGTCCCTCAGCAGTCTCTGATTTTAAGGGGACCCTTTAAGGTCATTCAAGCCTTTTCTGACAGGAACCCCACCCCCTGATGGGGTGGCCCAGCCAGCTCCTGTTGGGAAATGGAAGGCTCAAATTGAACATTATTGCACCATCTTTCAGGGAACAGAAGGAGCTCACAAAAACCCTCCCTGACAAGGTGAGGGGACTGTAAATAGCACAGCTGATTCTCCCCATTCTGTGGTTCAAGGGGCACCCCCACACTCAGAGCAATTGCAGGATGGGGGGTTTCCTGATGCCTCAGCTGAGCGGGAAGGGGCAGTTTGGAAATATCGTGCTGTGGCTTTACAGGGACATCCAGGAGACAAAACAGTCCCTGCAGGAGAAGGCAGGGCACAGGCAGGAGAATCAGGAGCAGTTTGGAGGGGATTTAACCAGGAAGCTGAACCCTCTGACTCTGTGTGTGTTTACAGGGATTCTTTTGCTGTGTTCAAAGGGTGCACTGAGTGGCTCCCCTGCTGGGACAAGAACGGCTGGGAAGTGAATTGAGTTCCTGTTTGGCAAAAGGGAAAAGGGCAAGAAATTCTTGCTCTAGAAAAGAAAGGGAATTTTTTGGTGGGATGGGCAGCCTCCCATCAGGAAAATGAAACTGCAGGTGGCTGCTGGAACAACCAAGGAGATGAACTGGCCAGATTAGCCCCTCTAGTGTAACAACTCCCACAGAGAGCTGGCACAGACTGTGAGAATGGTGGCACTTCAAGCCACAGCACACAGGGGCACAGGACCTGTGCAGAGCAGCAGGAACAGGGGATGGGCAGTGACTGGAGAGATGGGCCCCACCTGCACCTCCTCATGTGAGCAGAGCAGAGCCCGACTGGAGCATCACCCTTTAGAACAACCCCCTAACATAGAAGAGACAGAAAAGGGCTGTGGGACACTCTTGAACCCATTATACACACCAGATAGTAAATATGCCACAGTTTTTAGTCCTTCCTGGTGTGTAGAACTTCCTAACATAACAAATAGAACTCCAATTAACTGAAAAAACTTAATGTGGGTATGGTCTGTACAAGCATTTTTGAATCCAAATTTACAGAACCCAAAGTTACCGTGCCTCAGGTAGAAGACAGTCCTTTATTCAATTGTTTAAAGGTTATAACATGCAAAAAAGGACCAGGAGATACTCCAAAAACAGTTTTGCATAGAATTATAACGCTGATAAGGAACATGTGTACTTGTTGGAGATACCCCTCTGAAATGACATTGCAAAACAGATTAGCCTTTGATCTGTTACTGTTCAAAGAACAAGGTGTGTGTGGAATGTTCAGTTGATCAGAAACTGAATGCTGAGTAACAATTTATAATGCTTCAACCTCCACTGAGGAGGCACGAACAACAAGGAGAGAGAGAAGTAACCACACTAAAAGTTTGTTTTGTGCAATACAACCGCCAGAAGTGTTGGATGGATCAGGGGTTACTGACATCCTGGAGTCTTTTGACTCACCAGATGGGGAAAATGGATAGCCCAATTGTCATTAAAATGTGTTCCTAATTATTGGCATTGGCCTGGTGAAATGCAGGATAAACCGCTTGCTGGTTTCCTTCTCTCCCTCTGTTTGCTGTATTCGTGTCACCAGCACTGAAGGAACTACATCGATGTGCCCAGAAACAATGTTGAGTCATTGGGATGGAGTGGAACACACAGATAATATAGAAATGCCAAAATTAATGTTTCTCCATTGTTTCTGCCTGTCAGAAACTTCCTACCAAACATTCTCTGTCATCTCTCTGCCAGACGTTTTCATCAAGACTTCCCACATGACTTTTCCTGCCAAAAGATCCTGCCATTGTTTATGGTTACCATATCTCCTTGAACATCTGAACTGGCTGCGTGCCAAGAAGCTACCGACAACCTCCTCTGAACACTGTAAAACTCAAAGACAAACTTTGGAAAATCAGGGAAGAGGAAAGGGAGAGAGAACTGGTTGCCTCAGGAGTATCTCCTCCCCTCCCCTCCCATTTCTCCCCCACGCTGTGCTGCCTGCCTGCCACGGGAGGCTGAGACTGTGCCGGCCTGGAGAGAGCTGAGCCCCATGTGCTGCATGCGGGAGTTCCCCTGACCATATTTCCTGAGGGCCAGGGAGCTGCGGCTGAACGGGACCCTTCTGGGGCCTGGGACACCGCTCGTCCCTGAGCAGCAAAGCCACACTCCTGCATTCCAGAGAACTAAAGCTGTCAGACCCCCTGCAGCTGAAAGGAGAACATCAAAATGTAGCAGGGACAGAGACAAAAAAGGCAGAAATCTGTTTCTCTCCCCCATTCCCAACCAGCACAGCAGAAAGCTAGTTTTTAGGTGTGTCTTCCCCTACTTCTAAAAAATAATATTAGCAATTTCAAATATTTTTCTTATTTTTTTTTTCCTCTTTCTCTTTCCATTACTTAGCAATTAATAAAATCATGTTTTGGCATCAACAGATAACTTGTGTGAGTTTTATTTTGCCCAAGGGTATATTGGAATCTAAAGTTCTTTCTGCAATATTTAAAGCAGATTGTAACATCCCCTCAACAAACACTCCTCCAGCTGTGACCCTTGGCTTTTGGGAAACACAAAGGGATGTGTGGGAGGGTTTCACTGAAAACAGGAGAATTTTGGAGAGAGGCCTTTACACACCCAGATCTTGATGTGTCCACACATCTCTGCCTGGGTGTGGGTGTGAATTGACTGTGGTGTGAGTGTTGTTATTGGGAATCTAGAATTCAGTCACTGTTAAATTGTAACAAATTATATTGAATCAATTGATAAGTATTAAGTTGTTCAATAATTAAGTGCTACTAATCATTTTGCCCCCTTATATTTGTGTCCAAATCCTTTGCACCCTGACCCTCTTGCATCCCAAGGCTCTCTGTAAATCATTCCCCTTCAGAGAAAAAATATTTTTCCGTGACTTCCACTTTAAAATCTTCCTCTTCAGCTAAACTAAAAAAAAAACCCCAATTAGCTGTAGAAGTCTTGACATCATAAAGACAATTAAAGGAAGGGAAATAATTTGTTTTTCTGTATTTAATGAGCCCCACAGTGTGTTTAGAGAGAAGTCAATATCTTGAGGTACTGAGAGAAGATTGAAGAAGCTGCTCAGGAAGTCAGAAGCCAAACTCCCAGTCCCTTGAAGCATTGCTGGGCCCCACTGAGGGCAGGCACTGACAAAGCCTCCCCAGGGACTCCTTGGAGCAGATCCTTGCAGGCCAGGAGTGCAGGCAGACAAAGGAAAGTGTCTTGTGGTGGCCTGAGGGGCAGAGGCAGCTGCCAGAGCCAAGGGCACAAAGGCCTGGGTGCCTTTGGGCCTTGCAGCCCTGCCAGAGCCCTTGGCCATCTGTGCTGCAGGCTGTGCTCCCCTGGCCCTGCTGCTCCTCTGGCCTTGCAGGCTGCACACACCCCTCCTGCTTTCCCACCCCCCTGCCAGCAGCATTTCTGGGCCCTCCCTGATGGCTCTGCTGTCCCCCAGCTCTGGCTGTTCCCTGGAACACAAAGCCATGGGATGATCCTGATACTCTCTTGGTGACCTCTTGCACCAAAAGAGTCCTCACTGAGTAACATTTCTTTTTCCAAACCCTCAGTCTGAACCTTTCATGCTACTCTTTTTGGAGATTTCACTCTATTTACAATATGGAGAAAAGCTCCATCCTGTCAAATCACCTCTAGATCCTCTCCAGTTCTTCCTTATTCCTTCAAAATGGGGAGCCCCACACCCAGACAGAGCAGTCAAGATGTGGTGGCACCAGGGCTGAGTCCAGGGAGGTGACAACTCCCTTGTCTGGGTGCCCACACTGCCCCTGAGGCAGCCCCATGTGCAGTTGGCCTTCAATCAAGGGGCCATTCTGATTGTTTGTAATGTCACAGAATCCACTGGCAGTGTGACACTGCTGGGCCTCCTGGAACCAAAGGAATGCAGGGACACTGTGGAATCTCCTTGAACCAAGGGGCCACTGTTCCTGCCCAGCACTCCATGCAATCAAGCAGAGCCGCTGCCTCCCCCCCACCGCTGCACGGACCGGAGTCACCGGCTCTGCCCCGCTTGGACCCCTCTGGAGTCAGCGTGTTCTTGGGCAGCACAACTTAGCTCAGACCAGAGAGTTTCCCAGAGTTTGCTTTGCCACCTCTTTCCTACGGCTTTGCTTTTTGTTCTTTGTTCATTGAGGGGAAAAGAGGGAAGGGAGGCACGTGTTGATCCCTGTTTTGATCTGTTTACCAAAGGGAGTTAGGGCAGAGGGAGAGAGAGGAGGCAATTTCTCTCTCTGCTGTTGCTTTGAACTGCTCTGTTGGTATTGCTGGTTTTGCTGCTGTATTTCTTGTCAGTGAACTGTTATTTTTTTTTTCACTTCAACCTCCTTGTATTTTGTCTCCCTGTATTGGTGGGGAATAAAAGGTGAAGTGAGTTAATTTTATTGGAGTTCCCACCCCAAGATGTGTCTTTAAACCAGGACAGGTTGCTCAAGGGCTCCCTGAAATTTGGCATCATCCACAAAGGACTTGAAAATACATTTTGTCCTATTGTACAGAGAGATAATAAAGATGTTCTAAAGTGGTGTTCAAGGGCTGGTCACTGAGGGATTTCCTCAGGAAGTTGCTGCCAAGAGGACTTTGTACCATGGATTTGATTGGACACTCTTCATTCAGCCAACTTCCCACCCACCACATCTTCCACTTCTTCAGTCCAGCTTTCACCAGTCTGGCTCTAAGGAGACCACAGGAGACCATGTCAAGGGCCTTGATAAAGTCTGGGCACACAACATCCCCTTCTTTTCCCTCCCAAATGGGTTCTGCAGTCCCTGCCTTGTCCTTCCCATGCCTGGCAATGGCTGCAGGAGGACTTGCCATGTCCCCTTCCCTGCTGAGCCTGAGCAGTCTGGAACTCTGCCAAGCCTCCTTGCTGCCCTGTTTGCAGACTGGTTCCATGTCTGCCTTTGCCACGGCCCCAGGAACCTCTGGGATGGCTCTGGCTTTTGCAAGGGTTTGGGAGAGGTTTCCCAGTGACCCTGCCCAGCCTTCTCAACATCCCTGACACCAAAACCTTTCCAATAGCCCACACTTGCAGAGGAGTGCCCAGGACACAACACAGGTTGTTTGTCATGGTGATTTCTTCCTCGAGGCCAAACACTCCCATTGGATTTTAGTTCATCTGAAAGGTTTCCTTTAGCATTTTCCCCAGTGCCTCCCTGCCCTGAAGGTTTCTGGTCATCAGGCTGGAGCTGAGGGGCTTGGGCAGGGCCATGAGGAGGGGGTAGAACAAGGGCTGTGTCCATGCAGTGCCCTCAGAAGGTCCCACAGCATCCTGTAGATGCTGTCAGAGAGGCCAGCTCTTCTTCACAAGTTGCCAGTGCCTGTCCCTGCCTGTGCTCAAAGGGCTCCCACCCCCAGGACTGTGCTCAGAGAGCACTCAGGCCTTGCAGCCAGAAAGGGGCTCACAAGGACAGTGTGGAAGTGGAAAGAGCAGCTCTGCAAAGCCCAAGCTCTCTTGCTCCCTGGCAGTGCTGCTGTGCTGGGATTCTTGTGCCCTTCCCCTTTGCAAATCCCCCCTGTCCTGCAGTGTGCTGCGCTTTAGGAACAGCTGAGAAGAAGGGTCTTGGACAAAGAAGGCACTGCAGAGTCCTTTATTTTCTTTAAATACATCGAGAGCACAAGTCCTAATTTATACATCTCTGGGAAAAATTCAGTGGGTAGACACTAAATTAAAAGGCAGATGCGTATAGATATTTCATTGCTAGGAAATTTTAGAAAGAAAGACTCGATGACCTCCCCAAAAAACGAAAGAAGGAAGGCTGGGGCATTACGGAGTCCCCTTCTGAATACTACACACCAGGAAACAGAAACTTTATTGCTCCTGAAAAGCATCCAGTCATCATTTTTCTGAGGGCATCCCTGAGCTCCTGGTTCCTCAGGCTGTAGATGAGAGGGTTCACTGCTGGAGGCACCACCGAGTACAGAACTGACATGGCCAGATCCAGGGATGGGGAGGACATGGAGAGGGGCTTCAGGTAGGCAAATATGCTGGTGCTGATAAAGAGGGAGACCACGACCAGGTGAGGGAGGCACGTGGAAAAGGCTTTGTGCCGTCCCTCATCAGAGGGGATCCTCAGAACAGCCCTGAAGATCTGCACATAGGAGAAAACCATGAAAATGAAACAACCAAATGCTAAACAGACACCAACCACAATGAGCCCAATTTCCCTGAGGTAGCCTGAGTGTGAGCAGGAGAGCTTGAGGATCTGAGGGATTTCACAGAAGAACTGGCCCAGGGCATTGCCCTGGCACAGGGGCAGGGAAAATGTATTGGCTGTGTGCAGCAGAGAATTGAGAAACCCAGAGGCCCAGGCAGCTGCTGCCATGTGGGCACAAGCTCTGCTGCCCAGGAGGGTCCCGTAGTGCAGGGGTTTGCAGATGGCAACGTAGCGGTCGTAGCACATGATGGTCAGGAGGGAAAACTCTGCTGACATGAAGAATAAAAAGAAAAAGAGCTGTGCAGCACAATCCGTGTAGGAGATGGTTGTGGTGCCCCAGAGGGAGTTGTGCATGGCTTTGGGCACAGTGGTGCAGATGCAGCCCAGGTCTGTGAGGGAGAGGTGCAGCAGGAAGAAGTCCCTGGGGGTGTGCAGGTGCTGGTCGCAGGCTACGGCGCTGAGGATGAGGCCGTTGCCCAGGAGGGCAGCCAGGGAGATGCCCAGGAAGAGCCAGAAGTGCAGCAGCTGCAGCTCCCGCCTGTCTGAGAATGCCAGCAGCAGGAACTGGGCCATGGAGCTGCTGTTGGGCATTTGCTGCCACTTGCTGTGGGTCACTGTCCAAGGAGGAAATATCAGTGATACGTTAGCAAAGAACTTCCTGAGAAAAATCAAAGTAATTTCCCAAAAGGCCTTCCCTGCTACCCTTCCTCACCTTTTTGGTTGGGGTTTTTTTCTTCCAGAAATCCAATCTCATCTCTCCTGAGGAGTGTTCCTGGATGTCAGAACCTCTCAGCACTTCTGATGCGCTCAGGGAGAACAGAGCAGGTCCTGCCAGGCAGGAGGATTGTCTGGGGCTTAGTGCAGAGTGAGGGGAGCTGCTCGGTCCCTCTCTCTTGTTCCCAATTGCCCTGGGTTGGCTCCTTCCTCAGATGGAGATTGATCACACTCCCAGTTTGGTCTGAAAAGCCCCCAGACACTGCTGAGAGCAGAGGGATCCATCCCACACCCCTCAGTGTCCCAGCCTGTCTCAAGGGCTCAGCACCCCCCTTGTAGCCAAGGACACCCGTGGCTCATCTCACCAACCCAACAGCATCTCCTGGGCTGGCACAGCAGCTCTGCCCCTCTGCACTGGGCAAGCTGAGAAACAAGGAATGCACAGGGAGGGGCCAGCTGGGAGAGGCCAGGGCAGAGCCCACTGGGCACTCAGGGCAGCCTCCCCCTGAGCCAGCTGGGCCACCTCCCACACACCCCCAGTGCCAGGAAGGTGTTCTCAGCCCTGGGCAGCTCCTCAGAGGGCCCTCTGGAACTCAAACCACCAGGCATATGGCTTGAGAGCTTGAGAGAAATCCCTCCTTGGACCTTCCCCTTGAAGGATCCTCTGGAAAATGTTCTGGGCTGCTCTGGTTCTGTGAGCACAGCCCGGCTTCCCAGCCCTGCAGGAGCCCTGGCAGAAGGGAACCCTGCTGGGATGTGCCTGGGATGCTGCAGCAGGGACTGGGATGTGCCAGCGCTCGCAGATCTTTGCCCAACCTGCAGACACCTTGCCCTTCCTGCTGACTGACCTGACACCAACACCCAGGGAGGAGTCTTCCTAAACTCTGAGGTGTTACTGAGGAGAACAGCAGGTCAGGAAACATCAGTATCCAATCAGCCAAGGGACAAGCCCAGGGACTTTTTTTCTCAAGAGAAAAATCTGAATTCCCCCAAACAGGTCATCCTACAACTTTTCATGTTTTCCCACAGTATTTGAGCCATTTTCCTGTGAGTTTGATCTGTGTCATAGAGGTCTCATTCAAATTTGTCCAAGATACAATTAAAGTTTGCCTGAGAGAAAATTCATCATGATTGTTTTCTAATTCACCAACTTCATAATATAATTACACAGAAAAAGTAAATATTCTTATCTAAAACCAAAACAAATCATTGAGATACCCACCTTTATTTCAATTGAATGCTTGAACTCAAAGCAACCATTCACATGCAGATTATCCCCAGAGCAGCAATGCCTGCTTGTCTCCAAATGTTGTCAAAGATGCAGCCTCCTCTTTTGAACTCTCAGCTGTCTCCCTGCTCCAAAGATCTGGGCTGGAGCCCAGGGCAGGCCGGCTTTGCTGCCAGGAACCTGCCAGAGCCCTTCTTAGGTGGTGCCAATCTGCCGGGCAGCGTTTCCCAAAGCTGGAGGAAGCCTGAAAAGGAAGGAAACTTCCCCAAAGCCAGCCAGGCTTTTCTCAGCAGCTGAGCTGCTGCCCAGAGCCTTTGGCTCCCTGCACTCAGGGCCTCCAAGGAGCTGCTGCAGAGTCCCTGGGGAGGCTTTGTCAGGAGGGGCCCTCGGGGGGCTCCTTAAGGTTTCAAGGGCCTGCAGGATTTTCAGAGCAATTTGGGGTTTGCTTTTGGTTCTGCATCTCTGAGAGGTTTGTGCAGCCATGGCCTCCAATTCTCTGCTGTAACGAGTCCCTTGAGAGCCTCAGACAGTGACAACCCTCAGTGGGTCATTAATGCTTCAAGGCACTCAGGGTTTATTAAAACACTTCTTTTTGACACTCAGTCTCTGCGAGGTTTGTTCAGTCATGGCCTCCAATACTCTGCTTTAATTAGTCCCCTGAGAGACTCTCTCAGTTGTGACACCTAGTGGGGCTGATTAATGCTTCAAGGAACTCAAGGTAAATTTATTAAACACTTCTTTTTGACACTGAGTCTTTGAGAGGTTTGTTCAGTCCTGGCCTCCAGTTATCTGCTCTAAGGAGTCCCTTGAGAGCCTTTGTCAGGAATGGCCCTCAGTGGGGCTTGTAAAGCTTCAAGGTACTACAGGTTTGTTAAGGTACTTTGCCTTTTCTTTTGATTCTGAGTTTTGAAGAGGTTTGTGCAATCATGGCCTCAAATTATCAACTTTAATTAGTCCCTAGAGAGACTTTGTCAGTAGTGACACTCAGTGGGGCTCATTAATATTTCAAGGTACTCAAGGGTTTTGAAGGAAGTTTTCCTTTTGAAAGTGAGTTTTTGAGAGGTTTGTTCATTCAGGGCCTCCAATTATCTGCTCTAAGGAGTCCCTTGGGATTCTCTGTCAGTTGTGACACTCAGTGGGGCTCATTGATGCTTCAAGGCATTCAAAGCAAATTTATTAAGACACTTTGACACTGAGTCTTTGAGATTTTTGTTCAGTTATGGCCTCCAATTATTTGCTTTAATGAGAGCCTTTGTTCAGGAATGGCCCCCGGTTGGGCTTGTTAAAGCTTCAAGGTACTACACGTTTACTTTGCCTTTGAGTTTTGAAGAGGTTTGTGCAATCATGGCCTCCAATTCTCTGCTTAAATTATTCCCTGGAAAGACTTTGTCAGTAGTGACACTCTGTGGGACCCATTAATGCTTCCAGATACTTTGGGTTTTCCTTCTGACTTTCTCTTATGGACAGGTTTGTACAATCTCCCCTCAGTACCTGAAGTTCAAGGACTCAGCACCAAGAGCCCCCCGGGGCTCACTCAGATAAAGCAAGTCCTGACAAACCATGGCCCTTCCTGTGATTTCCCTCTAGTCTGGACTGTAAATTAGGAATGTTGTCTCATGGAATCAGGGGACCATTGTGACACTGCCCAGAGCCTTTGTCTGCCTGCACTCCTGGCCTGCAAGGATCTGCTCCAAGGAGTCCCTGGGGAGGCTTTGTCAGTGCCTGCCCTCAGTGGGGCCCAGCAATGCTTCAAGGGACTGGGAGTTTGGCTTCTGACTTCTTGAGCAGCTTCTTCAATCTTCTCTCAGTACTTCAGGATGATGGGCTTGTCTCTAAGCACACTGTGGGGCTCATTAAAATACAGACAAACTAATTTTTTTCCTTCATTTAATTGTCTTCAGGTCTTCAAGTCTCCAACAACTTATCAGAGTAAATTTGTAGTTTAGCTGAGGAGGAATATTTTAAAGTGGAAGTCACAAAAATATAATTTTCTTTAAAAGGAGTGATTTACACAGAGCCTTGGGATATAAGGGTCAGGGTGCAAAGGATTTGAACAGAAAGATAAAGGGGCAAAAGAGATTAGTAGCATTTAATCATTGAACAACTTAACAGTTAGCAAGTGATTCAATATAATTTGTGCAATTGAACTGTGACTGAATTATAGATTCCGAATAACAACACTCACACCACAGTCAATTCATACCCACACCCAGGCAGAGATGTGTGGACACATCAAGATCTTGGTCTGTAAAGGTCCCTCTCCAAAATTCTCTCTGTTCTGAGTGAAACCCTCCCACACATCCCTTTGTGTTTCCCACCAGACAAGGGTCACAGCTGGAGGAGTGTTTGTTGAGGGGGATCAGAATTGTCCTGGGCATCAGCGATGCTCTTTGGAGTGTTTCAAAGTGCAGGGTTCCGGTCATGGTTTTGCTGGTTCTTAGAAACTCAGCAGGAATTTTTTTCCCTCCCCTCTGCCCACTGCATGCAGAGCTGTTAAGGGGGCACTTAAGGAGCAGAAAGGAACCTGTTTTCTTGTTAAGGGCTCAGAATCTCGTCTCCTCGGAAACAGGGCTTAGGAGGTCTTTTTTTTTTTTTTTTTTTTTTTTTTCATTTTCTTCCTCGTTCCCTGGGAAACAGGGGGAGGAGTTTGGGCTTCCTGCTGAGGCTGGAACAAGGTCGGAGGAGATCTCAGTGTTGTTTTTTGTTCTCAGCCTGGTTGCCTGCTATGGATCCTGCTTGGATTTTCATCGGAGAGGAACTATTTTGGGAAGGTTTTTTTTCCCCTTCCCATTTCCTGTTGATTTCTTCTTAGCAGTGGTCCTTGTGTACATCAAAGGGAGAAGGAAAACTAAACTGCACAATTCGACCAGCCCAAGAGAGTGAGGTTTTTTTCCCATCAGGGAGGACTTTTCTTTTTTTGTTGTTTCTCTCCCCCCTCTCTCACTCCCCTTTTCTCAGTGTGTGTGGGGAAGGGGAGGGAAACCCATTTTGGGTTTCTCCAACACACCCCAGAGGTTGTTACCCCCACATGGCAATGACCAGTGATTCCACAGCGCCCCCTGCTGGCCATCATAAAGAACTGCAGGCTCTGAATCTCCAGTGATCCAACAGCGCCCCCTGGTGACTGGCACAGGACACTACAAGCTCTGCATCTTCAGTGACCCAACGGCACCCCCTGTTGCCTGTGGTTGGAATTGCACCAAAGGGCACCAACTGAACTGTTTACTTTTTGTCCTTTGCTTGTTTATTGGTTGGTTTTGAGGATGATTTTTGGTGGGTATAGGAGTATTGTTTGGTTATTTTACTTGTTTTCTTTCATTGTTTCTGCCAATACACACATACCTTTTAAAAAAGGGCTGTTATTTTTTTCTTTTCCATAATTTGTTTTCCTTTAACTGGAGTCTCTTAATTTAAGATTTTTAATTGCTTAGAGGGAGGAGTTTCGATCTTTTCTCATAACTCATCCTCAGAAAAACACCTGTGTCTCTTTTAAATGGGGACAGGAACCCTGCACTGAACTTGCTGGTGAGACTCCCAAAATTGAGTATGGTCAAACATTCTTCCCAGACAAAAGGTGGCAGGACAGAAAGCTCTTGCTGCTAGTGGAGTGCCCAGGTGCCCCACCAACCTGGGTGCCCCACCTCAAAGCCAAAGGTAACAGGCTTTCTTTCCTGGGAGAAAGAAAGGGACCCATGGCAGATGGGTGGGGCTGCACTTTGACATTTTGTAACGTTGGTTCTTTGGTTTCCAGGGGCTATTCCAGAATGGAGAGGACAGGCTGTGACATCAGAAAGGTACCCAGGACACACAGGTGGGGCTGCATTTCGGGGTTTTGGGGCTTTGGCTTTTTGGTTGCCAGGGGCTATTCCGGAATGGAGAGGATGGGCTGTGACATCACAAAGGGGTCTTTGGCACACGGATAGGGTTGAACTGTCACATGGTAGGGGCTTGGTTTTTTGGTATCCACAGGCTATGCAAGAATGGACAGGATAGGCCATGACATCACAAAAGGGCTAAAAGCCCATGGGTGGGTCTGACTGTGCTGGTGTGGGGTGTTGGTTCTTTGCTTGCCAGGGCCTATTCTGGAATGGAGAGGATAGGCCGTGACAAGCAGTGCCTGTCAGAACTGCAAAAATGGACCCACAAGAATCTTACATGGGGGAGATTCTCTGCTCTGCCCTGCACACCCCAGTGCTGGGGTCAGAACTCAGCCTTTTTGCTTCCCTCTCCTAAGGGACTTGTTCTTAGACATCCCCTTCCCTACACTCATTTCAAAAGCCCTCCCAGCAATTCCCTCCTGGCAAATGTAACCGGCTCTCATCCCCTCTCTGGTTCAGAGCCCTCCACTTATCTTGCAGAGAGCTGGGCCTGTCCATCCACCTTCCAAAAGCACGTCCCTTGGGCTGGCTCAGAGGTTCCTGCAGTCCCTGGGTTCTTCTCTTCCTCAGCTCCAAGAAAGGAAACCAAAATCAAGGCATGACTTTAGCAGCACATCGGCCAAACCCCAACCATTCCCACACTCACCATCTCAGTCCAATTGTGGTGTTTTGTTGTTTGTTTAACATATTCTTGAGTGTTTGATGAGCACGCTCAAGCACTGCTTGACCAGTGGGGGAGTGGGGGATCCCTGTGACATGGGAGATGCCCCACATGTTGAAAAACTCTTTTTAAGAGTGAGAAGTGTATGCCGGTCCATTATCTGTCTTTATCGTTTGGGGATGCCAAGGACTGATATTGCAGATATGAGGTGTTTTTTGACATCTTGGGCCTTCTCTCCTGCATGTGCTGCTGCTGCAATGGCACCAGAACACGTGTCAATGGACACATGAATGTATTTTAATTTTCCAAATGGTGAATAATGCATTATGCCTGACTGCCAGATGTCCAGTGGGTTAATTCCATGAGGGTTTACCCCCTCAGATGGTAGAGGAGTGAGTCTCTGGCAGTCAGGACACACAGAAATAATTGCTCTGGCTTGAGATAGTGTAAGGTGGAATGTTCTTTTGAGGGATTTTGCATTTTGGTGAAAAAAGCTGTGGGACAGCTTTGCTTTTTCGAAATTGTTTGGAACTACTGCAGTTTGGGCAAGGTGCCCTGTATCAGCTATTTGATCTGCCACTTGATTTCCTGCTGGGATTGGCCCTGGGAGAGAAGTGTGAGAACGAATGTGAATTATATGGAATTTGTGTTTATGGTGACTAATTTCATACAGTAATGATTTGAACATATGAGATAATTGTAATTGGGAGATATCTTTTATGGATGAATTCTAAATTCGCCAGACTGCTCCAACGACAGAGGCCGAATGGGAAACAATGTTTAAAGGCTCTGGAAATAGTTGAAATGCAGGTATGACTGCAGAGAGCTCTGCTATCTGAGAGGAACCTCTTACCTTGTGCGTGTCATAAACCCATTTTCCTGCTCTGAGCCAGGTGACTGCTGCGTTAGACGTTCTGCCAGAACCATCTGTGAGCACAGTTCTAGCTCTTGTTAGTGGAACAGGAGAATAGTTGTGTGTTAGCTCTGGCTGAGTAAGGGCCAGCAGCTGCAAAAAAGCAATAGAGGGAAGGTGAACTGAAAATTGACCCCTTTATTCAGCAATGGCTAACTGAAAATCAGAGCTATGAACCTGCAATTGAGTTAGTTGAACAGTAGACAGAGGAACATAGATAATATCTGGATCTCTCCTCAAGATTTCCCAAAGCCACAATCTGCTTGCATGAGTTGTCCCTTGGATTGCGCTGCCAGCAAGAGATCGTCCCTAGAGTGAGATACGATGGTATCCGGACACTCTCGAGGGATTGGTGATAACACGTCTGCAACGACTCTTTGGCAAACGGAGGGGCTGTTCCTCCTTCCTTGTGGGAGGACTGTCCAGAGATAGCACTGAGATGGTTCTGCTGCGTTGATGGAAGGCACTGTAAATGTGAACCTACGAGAGTCTTTAGGGTTTAATGGAATGTTAAAGAAAGGATCTTTTCAATCAATAAGAACAATAGGCCACTGTGAAGGTATCATTGTAGTGATGGAGGTCCTGGCTGGAGAACCCTCACAGGCTCTATTATTCTTTTGATTTCTCTTAAATCCTGTAGCAGTCTCCACTTTCCATTGCACTTCCATGTGGTAAAAACTGGGGAAATTCCATGGACTATCAGTTGGCACGATACATCCCTTTGCTAGTTGATCATGTACTAGTAGGTTGATTTGCCACAATTTCTCTCCCTTTAGGGGCCACTGGGATACCCAAATTGGCTGGTCAGAGAGCCATGTGAGGGCAGGAGATTGCGGCTCACCAGTGGCCTTTCAACTAAATTTGAGGTAATTAGTTGGACTCCTCGTTGTCCTCTCATATCTCTCCCCCAGAGGGTCATTGGAATATAAAGGAAATAGGGCTTTGCTGAGGCAGTTTTACCTTCTGGTCCTTCAGTCAGTAAAGTGCAGACACTTTGGAGCGGTGTCTGGGCTCCTCCTACCCCTTTGATGTCCATGCAGGGCTCCGTAGTGCTCCATTCCTTCGGCCAGTCGCTCTCCACAAAGATTGTGACGTCTGCTCCGGTGTCTGTAAGACCTTGAACTGGAGCACACTGGTTAGTGTTGGGAAAAAATACCGTGCAGGTTTGCATTGGCTGATGGAGTAAAACGGACTGTGACCACTGGACCATGGGCACAGAGTCCAAAGTGTCCCCCCCTACAGCAATGGGGCTTAAACTGGCAATTGGTGTTTGTGTGTCAGGCTCCACAGGTGGAAATAGAGCTTTTACAATCACTTCCAATGCCTTAGGGTTGTCTACAGTCACTGACTGTGGGATAACTGTTAACCCTGTATCATTAAATGAAACAGTCCCAGTTAAAATGTATTTTCCAGCAGTGGTGATACGGAGCCTCCTTCTGTTGTTGTTACACTACCAGGACATCAGTTAGTAGGGATTTTTTGTACGTGTTGGATCCTACACTGTGACACACCTTAACCATGTCCATTGGAGTGGGATCTTTGAGGGACCTTAATATTTCTTGACAATCCTTGATTGTTTTAGTGCCATTTTTAGAAACAGTGCATCTTGAGCCTCTGGATTCATTTTCACTAAATGTTTAGGTACTGGGAAAAGATTCCTAGAAAAGTCATTGATTCTCTGGAAGCATTCAGATAGCATCTGTATATGGTTAAAGAATGATTATGGTGGTTCTGATTGACAGTTGGACAAAAAGATATTAAAGGTCTCTTCCAACCTTGATGATTTTGTGATTCTCTGATCTCTCATAACAGTTTCCAGGTTTGTTCTCTAACAAGATCTTTTCTCAGTTGCATCCCTCAGTGGGACCCATTAACACTACAAGAAACTTTACAGTTTGAATCTCACTTGGGTTTCTCAAGAGGTTCCTGCAACTCTCCTCAGGGTCTGATGTTCAGGGACTCATCCTAAAAGCCCCCGAGGGTGATGAAATGCCTGGGGCTGTTGCTGTGCTGCTGAGCTGGGCCGGGCTCCTGGCACACAGGGAGCTCCTGGCAACCAAGAACAGCTTCAAAGACACAGCTCTGCTGCTGAGCAGCTCCTCTGCACAGCCCAGCAGGGCTGAGGGCACTGCCTGCAGCACCCAGGGCACAGGAGAGAAGGCAGAGAGGTGAGAGGCAGCCTGGGCTGGGAGGGGACTGAGCTCTCACTACAGGAGAAACCTTCCCAGGATTTGAATGAAGAATTCTCTGGCTGGAGGACACTGAAACTTCCCTTCCTGCAGGGATCTCCTAGAGCTGCCCCATCCCACAGCTTGTAGGATCTTTCAGAAGGGCTCTCCCAGTGCCTGCAGGGCAGAGGAAGTGGCCCTATGGCAGAGCAGGGCAGGAGCTGCAGGCAGCAAGGGCAGGCAGGAGAAGGGAGCAGGAGGTGAAAGGGATCCTGGGCTGGGAGGACAGGGCAGAGCTGCTCAGGGGAGGAACCTTGGCAGCCCTTTGGCACGGGCAGGCTGTGGCTGCAGAGCAGTGCAGGGGAGTTGCTGCCAGTGGCTCTTGCAGCTGCCAAATGGCAGCCCTGGCAGGAGCTGTCAGGATGGCTGTGCTGGATTTGCTGGGGGGCAGCAGGAGAAGCTGCTGCAGAGCAGGACTTGCTGCTGCCCCATCAGAGGCCCAGGGCCAGAAGGTTCCCTGTGCCAGGGCCCTGCTCAGGAAGCACATCCAGTGCCAAGCCCTGCCCCTTCCCAGCCAGCGCAGGGGGTCTGGGATCTGCTCTGAAGCCCCTGCCCAGGCAGAGCTGCCCCTGGGCCCTGGGCTGGGGATGGGCTCTGGCAGCACTGGCAGGGAGCTGAGCTGGGCACAGGGAGGGGCTGCTGGCAGGAACAGCTCCTCACACACAGCCAGGCAGGGAGGGAGAGGCAGCTGCTGCCACAAGTGCTGCCCAGGGGGATGTGGCCCCTCCCTGCCTGTGTCTGTGGCACAGAGCCCTTCCCTGAGCAGCTCCTGCCTGGGCTCCTTTGCCAGCCCAAGCAGAGCCTCTGCCCTCAGGCCCACGGGGGCTGGGCTGGGCATTGCCCTGCAGCAGCCAGAGCCCAGGCAAGGACAAGGCCCTCATTTCCAGCTGCCTCTGCCTGTCCCTCCTCCCTTGGCAGCAGCACTGGGGCATTTCCCTGCCATCCCCTGCTGCCTGGGCTCTCCTTCTTCTCACCCTTGGCTTTTCTGAGCCAGTGTGGGGTTTGGGGGGGGCAGATTCCTGTGCAGTCACAAACCCTTTGGGTGCTGCTGTGGGGATGTGTCTGTGGCAGCAAAGTGCCCAAGTGCCCTCCAGGCAACTTCAGGCTCTTCAGCTGTTTCCCTGGGTGTCCTGCAGGGCTGCAGGTGCCCTCCAGGAGGGCACAGCTCTGCCATAGTATCTCTGTGCTGCACAGGATCCTCGTGGAGAAAACTCCTCAGTGCTAAATCCATGGAAATGCTCTGGGCAGCTGCAATGAGCATTTTGTGTCTCACTCTGGGAGGTGAGAGATGAAAAGTTCTGGAGTATGTCTGTCTGGTTTTGGCCGTGGATTCATGGAGATCTGTACAGTTTCTGTGTAGGGGAACAGTTGAGTGTGATGCTCCTGCAGCTCCAAGCTGGCAGCACAGGGCAGCTGAGCACAGACTGATGGGCAGAGCAGCTCTTCTGTCTGCACTGAGGGACCGTCCCTGTGCCCTCAGAACCCACAAGACTTGACCTGCAGCACAATGGAAATCTAAGGGATTTCCAACATCCACAACCACTCCTAACTGTGGCAGGTGCAAGTGGGGGAACAAACACAAATAATTCCATCAGCTCAGTCCTTTTCAGCAGAGGAAGAAGGAGTCCTTGGGAGCCCATCCCAGAGTTCCTGCTTCCAATGATGCCCTCAGGCAGCAACAGCCAGAGCTCAGGGGAAGGAGCTGCAGGGAGTTCTGAGTGAGGAGACAGAGCCTGAGGGTGGGGTGGCTGTGAGACGTGTCCTGTTTGGCTGCAGCAGCCTGGTCTAACTCAGCATTGACTTCTCCTCCTCACCAGATCCAAACACTCTGAGGAAGCAGCAAATGCCCAACAGCAGCTCCATGGCCCAGTTCCTGCTGCTGGCATTGTCAGACAGGCGGGAGCTGCAGCTGCTGCACTTCTGGCTCTTCCTGGGCATCTCCCTGGCTGCCCTCCTGGGCAACGGCCTCATCCTCAGCGCCGTAGCCTGCGACCAGCACCTGCACACCCCCAGGGACTTCTTCCTGCTGCACCTCTCCCTCACAGACCTGGGCTGCATCTGCACCACTGTGCCCAAAGCCATGCACAACTCCCTCTGGGGCACCACAACCATCTCCTACACAGGATGTGCTGCACAGATCTTTTTTCTTTTCTTCTTTCTTGGGACAGAGTTTTCCCTCCTCACCATCATGTGCTACGACCGCTACGTTGCCATCTGCAAACCCCTGCACTATGGGACCCTTCTGGGCAGCAGAGCTTGTGCCCACATGGCAGCAGCTGCCTGGGCCTCTGGGTTTCTCAATGCTCTGCTGCACACAGCCAATACATTTTCCCTGCCCCTGTGCCAGGGCAATGCTCTGGGCCAGTTCTTCTGTGAAATCCCTCAGATCCTCAAGCTCTCCTGCTCACACTCAGGCTATCTTTGGGAATCTGGTCTTCTTCTGATAAGTTGTTTTCTTTGTTTTTGTTGTTTCATTTTCATGATGTTCTCCTATGTGCAGATCTTCAGGGCTGTGCTGAGGATCCCCTCCAAAAAGGGACGGCACAAAGCCTTTTCCACGTGCCTCCCTCACCTGGCCGTAGTCTCCCTGTTTTTCAGCACTGGCATATTATCCAACCTGAAGCCCCCCTCCATCTCCTCCCCATCCCTGGATCTGGCCCTGTCAGTTCTGTACTCGGTGGTGTCTCCAGCCCTGAACCCCCTCATCTACAGCCTGAGGAACCAGGAGCTCAGGGATGCCATAAAGAAAATGATGACTGGATGCTTTGCAGGAGCAATAAAGTGTCTGTGTTCTGGTGTGTAGCATTCAGAAAGGGACTTCTTAATAAGCAAGCCTTCCTGCTCAGGTTTTTAGGGGAGGTGATCAGGTTCTTCTTAGAATAATTTTCTTTGCAATTAAATAATATTATGCATCTGCCTTCTAATTTTGTGCCTGCCCATTGAATTTGACCCAGAGATGTAAAAATGAAGAATTTTGCTCCCTGAGTATTTAAACAAAATAAAGGACCCTGCAGTGCCTTCTGTGCTGAAGACCCTTCTTCTCAGCTGTTCCTAAAGCGCAGCACACTGCAGGAAAGGGGGGAAATTTGCAAAGGGGAGGGGCACAAGAATCCCAGCACAGCAGCACTGCCAGGGAGCAGCAGAGCTTGGGCTTTGCAGAGCTGCTCTTTCCACTTCCACACTGTCCTTGTGAGCCCCTTTCTGGCTGCAAGGCCTGAGTGCTCTCTGAGCACAGTCCTGGGGGTGGGAGCCCTTTGAGCACAGGCAGGGACAGGCACTGGCAACTTGTGAAGCAGAGCTGGCCTCCCTGACAGCATCTCCAGGATGCTGTGGGATCTTCTGAGGGCACTGCATGGACTGGGTCACTTCTTCTGTGCCCTTGATGCAGGGCTGGAACTCTCCTGCAGTGACACCAGGACACTCCTGCTCTTTGCATTCCCAGCCTGATTTGCAAATCCAGTCTTGCCCTGCTGTTCCCAGGGACATGCTGGGAGTGCTTCAGAGCTGCCATCCTGGGGCAGCTCCTGCCCAGCGTGGGCAGGCACAAGGTCTCTCCCCCTGCTCCTCTCCCCTCAGCAGTGCCACTGTTTGCTGCAGCCTCCTCCTCCTTGCCCAGCACAGCCCTCCTGGCAGAGTTGGACACAGCCCTTGTTCTACCCCCTCCTCATGGCCCTGCCCAAGCCCCTCAGCTCCAGCCTGATGGCCAGAAACCTTCAGGGCAGGGAGAGACCATTGGAGTGGTGGGTCAGTAGGGAGCAATCACTGCTGCCTCCCTTCTGAATCACCCTCAGGACTGGACAAGCCTGGATTTGGTTTGGTGTCCATGAGGCCCTGCAGTGCCAAAGTGGCCCCTTGATTCCAGGAGTGTCCCTGGGATCCTTTGGCTCCAGAATGCCCTGGAGTGTCACAGTGGTCCCTTGAGTCCATGAGGTGTCCTCAGTGTCACAATGACCCCTTGATTCCGTGGGGTTCCCCAGTGTCCCAAGGTCCATTTGGCTCCAAAAAGGCCCTGTAGTGTCACAGTGGCCCCTTCATTTCATAAGGTTCCACTGTGTTCCAGATTTCTTTGTTTCCAGGAGGCACCACAGTGACACAATGGCTCCCTTGTTCCATGACACTGCAAAAGGTTTCAGGGCTCCTTTTGTTCCACAGGGCCCAAAATGTTAAATGGCCCCCTGGTTCCACAAGATTTCACAGTGTCCCTGTGTTTCATTTCTTTCCATGAGGCCCTGCAGTGCCACAATGGCCTTTGATTCCATGAGGTTGCACAGGGTCATCACAAAGCTGAGCCAACACACATGAAATTGTGAGGGAGATCAGGAGGAACTGGGACAAAAAGGGTTGGATATTTGGGGAAGAAAAGAGGGGGTTGGACAACAGAGAGAAAGATTTTGATGAGGTAAAAGCAGGTCCAGGAAACGCTGAGAGTGCTGAAACATTGTGCAAACAATCCTGATGGACCTTTAACGTTTTTGTAACCTCTTTGTAGCCCCAAACTTAAAGTGTTGCCCCTTCCATGGAAAGGAATCCACTGCTCAATTCTCAGTCCCACCCTGACTGGAAAGGCAAAGCCCAAATGCAGAACTCCAGACTCTTACTGGTACACTAATGCCCACCCCAATCCCAAACCTGCATTGTTAGTATGAAAAGCCTTTAATCCTGATCCAGCCCAAAAAGCTCTTCCTCTCATCATGAACCAGACCCTGCCAGCAGAACAACAAACCTGCCAAAGTTCTGCCCAATCCCCACCCTGAGCTCTAAAGCCCAAGGCCTGACCATGAAGCACCCCCAGAGCCCTTGGGAGCAGGGCAAGGACCTGCAGGGCCCAGAGCAGGCCCAAGGGGTTGGCAGAGCAATGGGAGGTGACCTGGATCTGCTCAGCTCTGCAGGGACCCCCAGCAGAAGGGCCTGGGCTCTGTCAGGGATGTCCTGGGGCACAGGGGCTCAGCAGCAAAGCCAAGAAGGCCAAGTGCACATGGCAGCAGCCAGAGCTGGGGGACAGCAGAGCCATCAGGGAGGGCCCAGAAATGCTGCTGGCAGGGGGGTGGGAAAGCAGGAGGGGTGTGTGCAGCCTGCAAGGCCAGAGGAGCAGCAGGGCCAGGGGAGCACAGCCTGCAGCACAGATGGCCAAGGGCTCTGGCAGGGCTGCAAGGCCCAAAGGCACCCAGGCCTTTGTGCCCTTGGCTCTGGCAGCTGCCTCTGCCCCTCAGGCCACCACAAGACACTTTCCTTTGTCTGCCTGCACTCCTGGCCTGCAAGGATCTGCTCCAAGGAGTCCCTGGGGAGGCTTTGTCAGTGCCTGCCCTCAGTGGGGCCCAGCAATGCTTCAAGGGACTGGGAGTTTGGCTTCTGACTTCTTGAGCAGCTTCTTCAATCTTCTCTCAGTACCTCAGGATATTGACTTGTTTTTAAACACACTGTGGGGCTCATTAAAATACAGAAAAACAAACTATTTCCCTTCCTTTTATTGTCTTTATGTTTTCAAGTCTTCAACAACTAATTAGAGTTGTTTTGTAGTTTAGCTGAGGAGGAAGATTTAAAAGTGGAAGTCAAGAAAATATAGTTTTTTCTATGAAGGGGAATGATTTACACAGAGCCTTGGGATGCAAAAGGGTCAGGGTGCAAAGGATTTGGACACAAAGATAAGGGGTCAGAAGAGATTAGTAGCATTTAATCATTGACCCACTTAACAGTTATCAAGAGATTCAATATAATTTGTGCAACTGAACTGTGACTGAATTATAAATTCACAATAACAACACTCACACAGCAGTCAATTCACACCCACACCCAGGCAGAGATGTGTGGACACATCAAGATCTGGGTGTGTAAAGGTCCCTCTCCAAAATTCTCCTTCTTGTCAGTGAAACTCTCCCACTCATCCCTTTGTGTTTCCCACTAGACAAGGGTCACAGCTGGAGGAGTGTTTCTTGAGGGGGTGTTACAATCTCTTTAAATATTGCAGAAGGAACTTCAGATTCCAATATACCCTTGGGCAAAATAAAACTCACACAAGTTATCTGTTGATTCCAAAACCTGATTTTATTAATTGTTAAGTAATGCAAAGAGAAAGAGGAAAAAAATAAGAAAAATATTGGAAAATGCTAAGGTTATTTTTTAGAAGTAGAGAAAGACACACCTAAAAACTAGCTTTCTGCTGTGCTAGTTGGGAATGGAGGAGAGAAACAGATTTCTGCCTTTTTTGTCTCTGTCCCTTCCACTTTTTGATGTTATCTCTTCAGCTGCAGGGGGTCTGACAGCTTTAGTTCTCTGGAATGCAGGAGTGTGACTTTGCTGCTCAGGGACGAGCGGTGTCCCAGGCCCTAGAAGGGTCCCCTTCAGCCGCAGCTCCCTGGCCCTCAGGAAATATAGGTTATAACCTTTAAGCAATTGAATAAAGGACTGTCTTCTACCTGAGGCACGGTAACTTTGGGTTCTGTAAATTTGAATTCAAAAAATGCTTGTACAGACCATGCCCACATAAGTTTTTCCAGTTAATTGGAGTTCTATTTGTTATGTTAGGAAGTTGTACACACCAGGAAGGACTAAAAACTGTGGCATATTTACTGTCTGGTGTGTATAATGGGTCAAAGAGTGTCCCACAGCCCTTTTCTGTCTCTTCTATGTTATAGGGTTGTTCCAAAGGGTGATGCTCCAGCCAGGCTCTGCTCTGCTCACATGAGGAGGTGCAGGTGGGGCCCATCTCTCGAGTCACTGCCCATCCCCTGTTCCTGCTGCTCTGCATAGGTCCTGTGCCCCTGTGTGCTGTGGCTTGAAGTGCCACCATTCTCACAGTCTGTGCCAGCTCTCTGTGGGAGTTGTTACACTCAGAGGGGCTGATCTGGCCAGTTCATCTCCTTGGTTGTTCCAGTGACCAGCTGGAGTTTCATTTTCCTGATGGGAGTCTGCCCATCCCACTAAAAAATTCCCTTTCTTTGCTGTAGCCAGAGTTTCTTGCCCTTTTCCCTTTTGCCAAGCAGGGATTCCATTCACTTCCCACTCATTGTTGTCCCAGCAGGGGAGCCACTCAGTGCACCCTTTGAACACAGCAAAAGAATCCCTGTAAACACACACAGAGTCAGAGGGTTCAGCTTCCTGGTCAAATCCCCTCCAAACTGCTCCTGATTCTCCTGCCTGTGCCCTGCCTTCTCCTTCGGGGACTGTTTTGTCTCCTGGATGTCCCTGGAAAGCCACAGCACGATATTTCCAAACTGCCCCTTCCCGCTCAGCTGAGGCATCAGGAAACCCCCCATCCTGCAATTGCTCTGAGTGTGGGGGTGCCCCTTGAACCACAGAAGGGGGAGAATCAGCTGTGCTATTTACAGTCCCCTCATCTTGTCAGGGAGGGTTTTTGTGAGCTCCTTCTGTTCCCTGAAAGATGGTGAAATAATGTTCAATTTGAGCCTTCCATTTCCCAGCAGGAGCTGGCTGGGCCACCCCGTCAGGGGGTGGGGTTCCTGTCAGAACAGGCTTGATGATCTTAAAGGGTCCCCTGAAAATCAGAGACTGCTGAGGGACAATTTTTTTCTTGTCTAGGCAGGTGAATGTGTCTGGGGGGCTACAAACCATTCCTCCCTTCCACCAAATCCCCAGGAATTTTACCTCTTGTGAGGGAGGTTGTACCTTGTCAGGAGGGACATGCAAGTCCAGGGACTCCAGACTCCTGATCATGTCTGTTTGGGTGGTTTGCACAGGTGCAATTTCATTTCCTGCTGCCAAAATGCCCTCAGTGTATTGGTGCACTGTTCCTGCTGGTGCAGGAGGAACGAGGGACAGCTCCTGTGCCGGTGCAGGATGTGCTGGAGTGCTGGAATAGAAGCCCAGATGTTTCCTTCCTCATCAGCCCAAGCCCTTCCCTTCAGGAGGTGCAGCCCCAGTAAAGGAGCAGGAAGTTCACCCCAAACCATCAGGGTTTCCCCTGCTTTCTCCTCCCCTGGTCAGCAGCATCTCACCTTTGCTGTTCTCTGGGTGTTTCCAAAGGCACCCACAGCAAATGTGCCTTTTGGTGAGGGAGTGATTCCACAGGCAGATGCACCTTCAGTGTTCAGGGCAGACACTGGAGTGCCAGGACCTGTCACAGAAAAGTGACAGGGGTTTTGTGGGGACCGATAGGACAGGTTATTAACAAGTGTCCTTTGGAATTTTTGGTGAGTTGTCCAATGTCAAACCACCCTTGGCCCCCTGGCTCAGCTCCTGGGGATGAAGAGAGGAGTTTCCCGTCCCCTCCCCTTGCTGTGAGCCCTCCAGGGCAGGGGCTGCAGCAGGGACAGCTTTCAGGGATCCCTCCTTTGGTGCCCACTCTTGCATTAATATCTCTAATTCCTCCCTGGGTTGGCCATCCCTGAGGGATTTGGGGATTCCTTTTTGCAGGCCTACACTCCACAGGGGATTCCTTTTTTCCCATGTCCTGCAGTGCTGGTGGGTCCTCCTTGTCCAGGGCAGAACGTTTCCTTTCGGAGTCTTGCTGGGGGAATTCTTGTTTTGCATTCTGTGCCCAGCTGATTGAGAATCAGTAGTGATTGAAGGTCCTGGACCACATTTTCTTCCCTAATTAATTAATTCATGTGCCACCTCCCCCCAGGCCCAAATCTTATTTTCTCCACAGTAACAACCTAGGGTTAAAGCTGCTTCTGAGGGGGGGGGCAGTTCTGTCCCCTTTGCTGAGGCTTTCTGTGTGTCCTTTGAGCTGAATGCCAATGGGTTTCACAGCCCCAGGGAGACCTCTGAGAAGGGCAATCATTCTTTCAGGGTCTGCAGGCACCATCACAGGGGATTCAGGGCTTGCTGTTCATTCCCTGTCACTCATCATTTGTAAACAAGCAGCCTCTTGCACATCTTCCACAATCTGATGAACATTTCCCACTGTAGCCAGGGGATCTCCCCTTTGCAGGGGGTTGAGTCCCCCTGCCCAACAGGCTGCTCTTTGGGGAAGGGACCAGGGCACAGGAGAATCTCCTGTGGTCAGGAAAACTCCGGCTCCCCAGAACCCTTCAGCCTCTTTTGCTGATACCAACATTTGGTCAGCCCCAGTAAGAGAGACTCTCCAAACACACTCAGTCTCAGATCCTTGAGGAATTCTGCTCTATTCCTTTTTGTAACTTAGCTAATTCAATCGCTTTCTGAGGAACTTCTTTGGCAGTTATTTGAGGGGTAATGTCATTTGAGATTCTGTGCATTCTGTTTTAATGAGCGGATGCAGCGACACCGACAGCTTTTCCCCTTGGTCCCGCAAAGGTTTGAAGTCAGAGAGGAGGATGTTTCTTTAGAGGACTCCAGCTGTGACTCCTTTCTCCCTTCTCTCATTAATCTCGCCTACAGCTGCTCTCGGAGCGGCCCTTTCGTTCCTCCTCTGTCCCCGGAGGACACTGCCCGCAGCCGCTCGTTCCTCCCGCGGATCTGCACAGATTGCCCCGCGCAGTGCCGAGTTCCGCGCTGGTTCTTTCGCTGCCGCAACTACAACTCCCGTGGTTCCCCGCGCGGGGCGGGGCCGTAGCAGGGGCGGGGCTGGAGGGGCGGTGCCCGCGCTCTGATTGGCTGTAGCGGGGGGGTTTAAACGCGGCGCGGGCCCCCAGCGCCATTTTCTCCACTCGGAGCAGGTCAGGTGAGTGAGATGGCGGCTGCGGGGAGAGCGGGGCTGTTGGAACTGGGGAGCTGTGGAAAGGCTGGAGGGCTCGGGAAGGTTTAGCGGGGGGGTTCGAGGGTTCCCGAAGGGCGGAGCGCGGCGATTGAAACCCTCTCGGAGGGCGGTGACTCTCCCGGCGCCATGGCTGCACTGCGCAGGCGCGCGGGCCATGAGGGAACTGCAACTACCATGAGGCCCCGCGCGGTGCCGCCGTTCCCGCCTCTGCCACAGCGCCCCCTGTCGTCTGGGCGGACCGAGCGCAGGAAAGGCGGTCCTGGTGCCCCCCCGAGCCCCAGAGACCCCCAAAACTCATCACACAGAGACGCCACAGGGAGGAGTGGTCAATGGTCCGCTAAAGTCCAGTGACGATGTTCAGGGTGTCCCCCAGAGCCCAGGGGAGGGGTTCTATGAGTGCCCTCAAAAATCTGGGGGGATTGATTTACCACATTCAGGTAATGGGGGCCCAGCGCCCCCAGTATAGCCCAGTGACCTCCCACTGCCCCCCAGTATGGCCCAGTGATTCTCCAGTGAGCAGCCACTAACCCCAGTATGGCCCAGTAACCTCCCAGTGTCCCCCTGTGTTTCCTGGTAATCCCCCAGGAACTCCCCAGTCCCTCCCACGGTCCCCCAGTAACCCCCCAGTCCCTCTGAATGCCCTCTAGTTCCTCCCAGTATGTCCCAATTTCCCCCAGTAATCACCCAGGGCACCCCAAAGCCCCCCAAGTGTCCCCAACATGTCCCCAGGTACCCTTGGCCTTTCTGTAAGTGTGGGTGAGAGGGGGTGTTTTTGGGCTCAGAGGGTCCCAGGAGGGCTGCTGGGGGAAGATGGAGGGTTGGGGTCACAGGGAGGGGGTTTGGGGACAGTGGAATTGGGGTGTCAAGGGGGGAACTGGGGCCATGGGGGGACCTTGGGGACATTGGAGACACCAGAGGGGTCTTGAGGTGTCAAGGGGGGAACTGGGGATACAAAGAGGGTCTAGGGGACACTAGGGGGGTCTCAGGACTCACTTGCTCGTGGTGCTGCCCCTCCTGTCCCCCCCAGACCCAAATAAGCCCCCACAAATGTCCCCTAACCACCCTTTTTTATTTAATCCCCTCTCCCCACAGATCCGTTTGACCCCCCCCAGTGCCCCAAATGCAGCCAAAGCCCCCCAAACCCCCCAAATCCCTTCCAAATCCCCCACAGAGGGACCACCTGGCACCCTGGGAAAGGAACAGAGTGGGCAGCACTGGGGTCACTGGGCCGTACTGGGAGGCATGAGGGGGGCACTGGGTTGTACTGGGAGACCCCTAATCCCCAAAGCCCCTTCCCAGCTCCCCCAGGACCCTCCTGGACCCCAAAGCCCCCCAGACCCCTCCAGGCCCCTGACTTGGTCCTGCTGCCCCCTGAGCATCTCCAGCTCCTGCAGAACCAGCATTTCATGAGCAGATTTGCAGCTGACACCACGCTGGGGGGGTGTTGATGTGCTGGAAGGCAGGAGGGCTCTGCAGAGGGACCTGGACAAGCTGGATCCATGGGCTAATTCCAAGGGGATGAGGTTCAACCAGGCCAAGTTCCAGGTCCTGCCCTTTGGCCACAACAAGCCCCGGCAGCCCCCCAGGGCTGGGGACAGAGTGGCTGGAGAGCAGCCAGGCAGGAAGGGAGCTGGGAGTGTGGAGGGACAGGAGCTGAACAGGAGCCAGAGTGTGCCCAGGGGGCCAAGAGGGCCAAGGGATCCTGGCCTGGCTCAGGATCAGTGGCAGCAGGAGCAGGGAAGGGATTCTTGGCCTGCCCTCAGTGCTGGGGAGGCCACCCCTGGAGTGCTGTGTCCAGCTCTGGGTCCCTCAGGTCAGGAAGGACATGGAGGGGCTGGAGCAGGGGCAGAGAAGAGCAGGGAGGCTGGGGAAGGGACTGGAGCACAAGTGCTGTGAAGAGAGGCTGAGGGAGCTGGGGTTGTTGAGCCTGGAGAAGAGGAGGCTCAGGGGAGACCTCATCACTGTCCCCTCCCTCCAGGACACTCCCCCAGAAATCCTCGTTGGGACCTTTTGTGTCTATTGCTGGTTGCTGCTTCATCCTGGGGACCTGAGGGCCCCTCTGCAATCCCATCCCTGGGGCACAATCTGCTCTCCAGAGCTCGACTGACTCCCTGCAGACTTTGCAGGGCAATCTATGCTCGCAGCTGCATCCTGAGCCCGAGGTCAGTTTGTGTCCCCGAGTGCTGATCCAGCCTGGGGGCCCAGGGGATCCTGTGCCATTCCATCCGTGCAGGAGCAGTCACCCTGCTGTCCTTGAGTCCCTGCAGAGGAACAAGTGCCATCTCTGTGTTTGGGAGCTGCCGAGGGTGGAGGGCGGAGCGGGCGATGGCGGAGCTGGGGGACCCCCGGCAGGCTGGAGGGGGGAGCACGGAGAGGGAGGAGCCCCGGGACCCCCGGGAGCCTGAAATGGGGGGAGCGGAGAAGGGGAAGCCTGGAGAGTGGGGACCCCTGGGATCCCTGGGACAACGAGGTGGAGAACCTGGAGAGGGGGAATGTCTGGGAAGGCGGCACCCCAAAGGTGAGAGTCAGAGGAGAAGGGACCCCAAGCACTCCCAGCATCCCTAAGAGGACCCCTCAACATCCCAGAGAGGGGAGACCCTCTGAACCCCAGAGGGGAGAGACCAGAGAGGGGGAACTCCTGGGAGAGTTTTTTTTGGGCTGAATCTTAATTTTGGCTGAACCTTAAGTTTTTACAGTTTGATGGGAGGTTTCTACCTTGCTGTTTCTGAGGGGTTTTTTTGAATGAATGTTGGTGAATTGGGTTTCTCTGGGCTGAATCATGATGTTTTTGAGGGTTTTATGGTCCCAGGATGGCCGGTGAGTCCTAGAGATGGACTTGGGCAGGAGGAACCCCAAAGGCAACGTGCTCAGCCCTTGTTTTCTCCCAGCAGGATTTGTCCTTCCCAAAGCTTGGGCGGATGGAGGAGAAGGCTGCAAGGAAGAGGAAAAGGCCAGGGGCCCCCAAGGCAGGTGAGGAGGAAGTCAGTGCCCCTTTGGCCCTGTCTTGTGGTGCACGTGGGGGCCAGATGTGGGGGGGATGTCCTTGGCCTTCCCTCTGGGCTGGAGACAAATCCCCTGCCTGTCCTTCTTCCTTCCTGCCCCAGGCCCCGAGCTGAGGACGGAGAGCACGGAGGACAAATCCCCCCGGCAGAGCCTGCTGGGAGAGGCCGTTTTGAAGGGCTCCCCGGTGCAGGAAGGCTGCGGGGAGGAAAAGGCCCGGAGATGCCCCCGGAGGAGGGGCTGCAAAGCCAGCCCAGGGAGCTGTGAGGAGGAAAGACCCGTCCTGTGCCGGGAAGGCGGCCGGAGCTTGAGCCGGAGCTCCGAGCTGGTGGTCCCTGAGCAGCCTCCCAGCAGGGAGAAGCCCTTCAGGTGCTTGGAATGTGGGAAGAGCTTCAGGAAGAGCAACGACCTCCTTAGGCACCAGCTCATCCACACTGGGGAACGGCCCTACACGTGTAGGGAATGTGGGAAGAGCTTCAGGGAAAGCTCCACTCTGATCCAACACCAGCGCATCCACACTGGGGAACGGCCCTACACGTGTAGGGAATGTGGGAAGAGCTTCAGGGAAAGCTCCACCCTGATCCGACACCAGCGCATCCACACTGGGGAACGGCCCTACAAGTGCTTGGAATGTGGGAAGAGGTTTAGGACCAGCTCACATCTCCTCATGCATGAGCAGACACACACAGATGAGAGGCCCTTCCGCTGCACCGACTGCGGGAAGGGCTTCCAACGCAACTCCCACCTTGTCAGGCACCGGCGCATCCACACTGGGGAGAGGCCCTACAAGTGTGGGGAGTGTGGGAAGAGCTTCACCCGGAGCTCCCACTTGACCAGACACCAATGGACCCATCAGAAAGGGAAGGCCTAAGAGTGCCTCAACTGCGAGAAGAGCTTTGGCCACTGTTCCCACCCCAAATCCCCCCTGATGGTGAGGCAACCCCTGGAGTCCAGTGACTGTCAGTCCATCCCTTTCTACCAGAAAGGGCCAGTCCCTTTGCCAGGGGCAGGTTGTGCCAACAGAACCCTTCTTGGGGGTGTGTGGAGATTCCTGCCTTGGCTGGGACCCCCCAAGGTCACTGCTGGAGGTTGAGAGCAGAGATCTCCCCACGAGCATTGGTCTGGGGGAGTTCCATCCATCTCTAATTCATAATTCTTGCTTTGGTGCCAGCTTGAGTAGAATTGCTTCAACAATTGCTTTAGTGTAGAGCACTGTCCTATCTTATGCTGTCCTACTGGTAGTTTTAGTGTTTCTATTGTGCAGTAAATAATTCTGATGAAGATCTTTTTATCTGATCATTTGTAACCCTAAATAATTAATTTTTATCAATAGATGTGATTTGCCATCCTTAAAACCTGGGGGACAAAAGTGGTTCAGCCCCACCTCTGTAATTCCTCTAAACTGAAAGTGTGGGATACACCCAGAGCTGGACTGGATCCAGCGGGACCAGAACTGGGGCAACTGGGATCATAGTGGGAGCAGCTGAGCCCCTGCTGGGGTCATACTGGGATCATACTGGGAGTGACTGCAATAATACTGGGAGTGTGTGGGAGGGGCTGCAGCCATACTGGGGATGAGTGGGATCAAACTGCATTCATACTGGAAGTGTCTGGAAGTTACTGGGATCATACTGGGGGTGACTGGACACATACTGGGATCATAGTGGGAGCAGCTGAGCCCCTGCTGGGGTCATACTGGGATCATACTGGGAGTGACTGCAATAATACTGGGAGTGAGAGGGACTGCAGCCATACTGGGGATGAGTGGGATCAAACTGGTCTCTTACTGGAGGTGTCTGGAAGTTCCTGGGATCATACTGGGGGTGACTGAACTCATACTGGGATCATAGTGGGAGCAACTGGGACCATGCAGGGGCAAATGGCATCGTCCAGGCAGTGCCTGACAGTGCCTGGGGTCATACTGGACTCAAATTAGGAGTCCCTGAGAGGGAAAGGAACCATCCTGGGTGGACTGTGAGCAACTGGGACCACCTAGGGGGCAACTGGGATCCTATTGGGAGTGACTGGGATCATAGTGGAAGTAATCAGCACCATACTGGGATCATAGCAGGAGTGACTGTAAGGGACCAGGATCAAACTGGGAGTGACTGGAACTATGCAGGGGGGAAGTGGGAGCCAGTGGGGCCGTCCTGGAAGCCAACTGGGAACATACTTGGAGCAACTGGGATCATGCTGGAAGCAACTGGGAGTAACTGGGAGTGACAGGGTGCATGCTGGAGGCAACTGGCATGAACTGGGAGTGACTGGGATCACACTGCTGGGAACTGGGACCATCCTGGGGCAAGTGGAAGTCACGGGGTGTCGTGGGTTTCTGTGGGTGGGTTTTGGTAGCGGGGGGGCTCCAGGGGTGGCTTCTGTTGGAAGCTGCCAGAAGCTTCCCCTGCCCCGTGGAGCCAATGCCAGCTGCTCCAGGACGGACTTGCTGCCGCTGGCCAAGGCCGAGCCCATCAGGAGCAACAGGAACAGCTCTGGGATAAGAGATTTAGGGCCAGAAGGAATTGCAGCCAGGGAAGAGCGGAGTGGGAAGGTGGGAACAGCAATGCAGACCCCAAGGGTGGTGCAGAAGGAGGGGCAGGAGGTGCTCCAGGCCCTGCAGCCCCTGGGGGAGCATCGGGGTGCAGAGACCCCCCTGCAGCCCCTGGGGGAGCATCGGGGTGCAGAGACCCCCCTGCAGCCCCTGGGGGAGCATCGGGGTGCAGAGACCCCCCTGCAGCCCCTGGGGGAGCATCGGGGTGCAGAGACCCCCCTGCAGCCCCTGGGGGAGCATCGGGGTGCAGAGACCCCCCTGCAGCCCCTGGAGGCTCCCACGCTGGAGCAGGGGGATGCAGGAAGGAGGCTGTGAGCCCGGGGCAGGCCCAGGATGGAGCAGGTCCTGGCAGGGACCTGCAGCCCGTGCAGAGGGAAGCCCAGGCTGGAGCAGGTTTTTCCCGGGCAGGACTCGTGGCCCCTGTGGGGGACCCACGCCGGGTCAGCTCATCCCTAAAGGACTGACCCCATGGAGGAGGGACCCACGGGACAGCAGGGTGGGAAGAGCTGCTGCCCGAGGGATGGACTCACTGCAGAGGTCCATCCAGGACTGTCTCCCGTGGGAGGGACCCTCATGGGAACAGACTCAGAGCTGTGGCCCCCCTGTAGCCTGGGGTGGAGACCAAAGTAACTCAGGTGTCCCCCTGCAGACCATGGAGGACCATCGGGGTGCAGAGACCCCCCTGCACCCCAGGAAAGAGTAACCCACAGGACAACAGAATGGGATGGACTCAAAACACACCTGACTGCAGTGAGCTCTCAGCAGTGTCTTGGTTTTCAATCTCGGCATCCTTTCAAACTCACCCTGTTACAAGATGTTAACGAATGAAACCTGGAAAGTGCACAACAACAGGGAGAATAGACAAGATACAAAACTTACAAAGGTTGTGGTTGTTGCTTTAATTCCGAATTCAAATATTAGGGGTGGTGGCAGAGGGCAGGCAGTGCGAGGAAGAGGGCGCTCACCTTTTCAACAAGCAAGAGTGGGACAAAATCCATGTGCCCATTGCAGGCAGGAGGGACACTGGAAACGGGATTGCCCCACATTGGCAAATGGGAATCCAGGAGGAACTGTCATCGCTCATCAGAGCAGGGAATGAGGGGGACCGGTGAGTCATTCCCTGGCAGACCCACTGGTTAAAATGGAGCAAGGGGAAAGTGAAAAAGAATTAGACTTTTGGATCAACACTGGAGCCCTATTTTCAGTTTTAAACCAAGAACTAGTGCCTAAAAGTGATAAATTTGTTGAAGTCGAGGGAGTACTAGGCCAATCAAAAAAAGCTTTCATTCTAAAACCCTCCAGTACCAAGTTGGGAAAAAATGGGAATTCATCAATTTTTAGATCTGCCTAATTCCCCAAAGCCTCTGTTGGGTAGAGATTTATTGGAAAACCTGGGAGCTGTGATTAAGTTTGAAAAAGGTAAACTTGAATTTCAGGTAAACAACTAATAGCAGCCCTGAGTTTGGTCCTGAGCTGCGTAAAGCCAGAGCAAAGCAATCAAAATATCAGTCAAATTTTAGATGGAGTCTATTCCTTGGTATGGGCTACAGATGTACCCAGTACATCAAAAAAGGCTACCCCTATTCAGACAGAATTATTACCAGGAGCAAAGCCAGTAGTCAGGAAACAATATCCATTGAGGTTAGGAGGCAGAAAAGGAATTGAACCAAGAAGGGAAAACTTTTTGAAGTTGGGACTTGTAATAGAGTGTGAATCAGACTTTAACACCCCAATTCTCCCAGCTAAGAAACCAAGTGGAACTTACAGATTAGTTCAGGATTTAAGGGGAGTAAATGAGATAACTAAAACCTTATACCCCATGGTAGCAAATCCCTATACACTTCTAACAAAATTGAGAGAGAATTTGATTGGATTCACAGTGTTAGATTTCAAAGATGCCTTTTTCTGTCTACCCCTAGCTCAGGAAAGTCAAAAGATTTTTGCTTTGGAGTGGGAATCTGTCCATAGTGGGAGAAAGATGCAATGAAGTTGGACAGTCTTCCCACAATGACAGGTTGGTGTAGTTTATGGCTCTATCAGTAGGGAGGACTTGTAAAGCCTTTCTAGGCCCTGCTGAAAAGAACCCCAAAGAACATCCTGTGGAGCCCTGAGACAGACGAGGCCTTCCAAGGCCTGAAGCGGGAGCTCAGGAGGGCTCCGGCGTTGGCTTTGCCTGACGGGACGAAGCCCCTTTGGTTGTTGTGCCATGAACGTCAAGGAATGGCTTTGGGGGTCTTGGGCCACCAAGCAGGGCCATCCAGGAGGGCCGTGCTCGACTGCAAACAGTGGGATGGAGTCAGCAAGGGATGGCCCACCTGTGTGACAGCAGTGGCTGCAGCAGTCATGGACCGCTGTCCCAGTGATGTCACTGATGTCCCCAGTGATGTCCCCACTGTCCCGGTGATGTCACCAGACTCCTGTGATGTCACTGGTCTACAGGGATGTCACTGCTGTCCCCAAGGGTGGTCCCTGTGTCCCCAGTGATTTTCCGGCTGTCCCTTGTGATTTCACCACTCTCGACAGTGATGTCACTGTTCCACAGTGATGTCACTGAAGTCCCCTGTCACCACTGCCCCAAGTGGTGGCACCATGTCCCTGTGATGTCACCAAAGCCCTGTGATGTCACCGCTGTCCCTTAGATGGCACCACAGTCCCCAGGGGTGGAATCCCTGTCCCTGCGATGTCACCACTGTCCCCAGTGATGCCACCAGACCCCTGTGATGTCACCAAAGTCTCCAATGATGTCACCAAAGTCCCTGTGGCATAACTGCTGTCCCTGTGATGTCACGTGTGTTTATTGATGTCACTGGTCCCCAATGATGTCATCACTGTCCCTGTGATGTCACCGCTGTTCCCAGTGATGTCACCGCTGTCTCTGTGATGTCACTGGTGTCTCTGTGATGTCACCCCTGTCCTTGCGAAGTCACTGCTGTCCCCTCTGATGTCACTGATGTCCCTGTGACATCATGGCTGCCTGTTTGTCATCACTAGTCCCCTGTGATGTCACTGGCCTGCAATGATGTCACTGCTGTCCCTGTGATGTCACCATTGTCCCCAGCAGTGCCACCATATTCCTGTGATGTCCCTGGAATCTCTGTGTTTTCACCAGATCTCTGTAATGTCACTGATGTCCCTGTGACATCACGGCTGTCCCTTTGTTGTCACCAGTCCCCTGTAATGTCATTGGTCCTCAATGATGTCACCAATCTCACTGTGATGTCACCAGTGTCACCAATGATGTCACTGGTGTCTCTGTGATGTCACCCTTGTCCTTGGGAAGTCACCAATGTCCCCAGTGATGTCACCGATGTCTCCATTATATCATGGCTTTCCCTTTGTTGTCACAATTCCCCTGTGACATCACAGGTCCAGAGTCATGTCACCGCTATCCCTGTGATGTCACCACTGTCCCCTATGATGTCACCAATGATCCCAGGGATGCCACTAGTCTCTCTGTGATGTCATTGATGTCCCTGTGATGTCACAACTGTCCCCAGTGGTGGCACCATGTCCCCGTGATGTCACCAATGTCCCTGTGATGTCACTGATGTCCCTGTGACATCATGGCTTTCTCTTTGTTGGCAACAATTGCCTATGATTTCACAGGTTCCTCTGTGATGTCACCACTGTCACCTGTGATGTCACCAATGTCCACAATGATATCACTGGTGTCTCTGTGTTGTCACCTCCACCCTCTGTGATGTCACCAATGTCCTGTGACATCACAGCTTTCCCATTGCTGTAAGCAGTCCCCTGTGATGTCACTGGTCTCCAATGATGTCATTGCTGTCCTGGGGATATCACCACTGTCCCCAGTAGTGCCACCATGTCCTGGTGATGTCACTAGACCCCTTTGATGTCACCAATGTCCCTGTGACATCACTGCTGTCCCTCTGTTGTCACTCTGATGTCACTGGTCCCCAGTGATGTCTCTGCTGTCTCTGTGATGTCACCAATGTCCCCTATGATGTCACCAATGTCCCCAATGATGTCACTGGTTTCTCTGTGATGCCACTTCTGGCCTTGTGAAGTCACCGATGTCCCTGTGACATCACCATTGTCCCCTGTGATGTCACCAATTTCCCCAATGATGTCACAGATGTGTCTGTGATGTCACCACTGTCACCTGTGATGTCACCGATAGTCCAGTGACATCACAGTTGTCCCTTTGTTGTAAACAGTCCCCCCTGAGGTCACTGGTCCCCAATAATGTTACCGATGTCCCTATGTTGTCACCACTATTCCCTGTGTGTCGCCAGTGTCACCGATGATGTCACTGCTGTCTCTGCGATGTCACCCCTTGCCTTGTGAAGTCACCCATGTCGGCTGTGATGTCACAGACGTCCCCGTTAATGTCACTGGTGTCTCTGTGGTGTTATCACTGTCCCCTGTGATGTCAACAATGTCCCCAATGATGTCCTGCTGTCTCTGTGATGTCACCGCTGTGCCAAGCCGTGGCAACATGGCCCTGTCATGTCACCAATGGCAGTGATGTCCCTTTGTTGTCAACAATCCCCTGTGATGTCACTGGTCCCCAGTGATGTCACCACTATCCCCTGTGATGTCAACCCTCTCCTTGTGAATTTACTGATGTCCCAGTGACATCACAGCTCTCCCTTTGCAGTCAGCATTCACCTGTGATGTCACTGGTCCCCCGTAATGTCACTGCTGTCACTGTGATTTCACCACTGTCCCCAGCGGGGGCACCATGTCCCTGTGATGTCACCAATGTCCCTGTGACATCACTGCTGTCCCCTGTTTCCACTCCTATGTCACTGGTCCCCAATGATGTCCCTGCTGTCCCTGTGATACCACCACTGTCGCCTGTGATGTCACCAATGTCCCTGATGATGTCACAGATGTTTCTGTGGTGTCACCATGGTCACCTGTGATGTCACCGATAGTCCTGTGACATCACAGCTGTCCCTTTGTTGTCTACAGTCCCCTGTGAGGTCAGTGGTCCACAGTGATGTCACCACTGTCCCCTGTGACATCACCGGTTTCACCGATGATGTCACTGGTATCTCTGTGATGTCACCTCTTGCCTTGTGATGTCACCGATGTCCCCAGGGTGTCACTCATGTCCTGTGGGAGGCACCTATGTCCCTGAGATGTCACTGGTCCCCAGTGATGTCACCACTGTCCCTGTGATGTCACCAATGTCCCTGTGATGTCACTGGTCTCCAGTGGTGTCACCACTGTCCTCACGGGTGTCACCACCTGTCCCCTGTGATCTCAGTGGTGTCCCAGGAGTGGTCCCTGAGTCCCCAGTGATGTCACACCTGTCCCCATGATGTCACCGCTCTCCACTGTGATGTCACTGGTGTCTCTGTGATATCATCCTTGTCCTTGGGAAGTCACCAATGTCCCCAATGATGTCGCTGATGTCCACGTTATATCACGGCTGTCCCCTTGTTGTCACAATTCCCCTGTGATGTCACTGGTCCCCAGTGATGTCACTGCTATCCCTGTGATGTCACCACTGTCCCCTGTGATGTCACCAATGTCCCTGGTGATGTCACTGCTCTCTTTGTGATGTCACTAGTATCCCTGTGATGACACTGCTCTCCCTGGGATGTCACAATTTTCCTCAGTGGTGGCACTATGTCCCTGTGATGTCACCAATGTCCCCGATAATGTCACTCTTGCCTCTGCAATGCCACCCTTGTCCTTGTGAAGTCACCAATGTCCCCATTGATGTCACCGATGTCACTGTGACGGTCTGGTGGATGTCTCAGCTGAGCTCAGGCCGCAGACGTCTCCCCTTTCTCTCACCGTGCAGCTCCACAGACCCTTCCTGTCTCCCCAGCCACCCCTTCGTATCTCCAGGGCTGTCGCTGGGCAGCTCAGCCCCATTCTGGGAGGGACTGTGGGAGGCAGAGGTGCAGTCAGGGAGAGAAATCCATGTTTGTTCTCCCCGGGAGCAGAAGCCCCTGAGCATTGCACACCCCCATAGCCCTGAGCACAGCAGGGCCTCTGCCCCTGTGTGCCTGTGCAGCCAGGGGAGCATCGGGGTGGGCACAGAGAAGAGCACACCCGCAGCTGGATCCCGTGGGTTATGGACACACAGCTGCCTTTGGACACAGGGCATGGAGATGTCTTCACTCGAGGGGCTCACGTCTCCATGTCCAATCCAGGGAATAGATTGGATCTGGATTTATCCATCAGACATTGTCAATACATGTGCCAGTCACAAAGATGCTTTGGGATCAAGGCATCCAGAACACATTTGTGATGGGCCTGGGCCTGGTGGAAGGGCTGGGTGTGGCCATGTTGGCATGGCCAGGGCTTGTGGGGAGGGGTTGCCCTGCCAAGCCAAGGGAGACCAAGAACATCCCCGAGCAGGACATTTGCAATGGCACGTGTTCCATCCCATCCACACAAGAGTCAGTCAGGATGTATCCAACAGGACAAAGCAGATGTCTCCACAGAATCTTTGGCTGCCATTCCCTTGGGATATGGAAGACAAGCCAGGATGGCATTCTGGGGTAGTGAGGCATTGGTTCTTTGGTGGCCAGGGAGCATTGCAGAATGGAGAGAACAGGCTGTGATATCTGAAAGGGGCCGATGGCTCACGGGTGGGGCTGCACTCTGGGGCAGTGGGGTTTGTGTTCTTTGGTTTCCAGGGCCCATTCAGGAATGGAGAAGATAGACCATGGCATCACAAAAAGGCCCAGGGCACACGGGTGGGGCTCCACTGTGGGGATGTCGGGCACTGGTTCTTTGGTTGCCAACGTCCATAGTGGAATGGAGGGGATATGCCCTGACATCACAAATGGGCACAGGGCACATGGCTTGGGCTGCACTGTGCCATGGGAGCCGTTGGTTCCTTGGTTTCCAGGGGCCATTGTGGAATGGAGAGGACAGGCTGTGAAATCAGAATGGGGCCCATGGCACATGGGCTGGGCTGTACTCTGGAGTGTGATGTGTTGGTTCTGTGGTTTCCAGGGGCCAATCCAGAATGGAGAGGGTAGGCCATGACATCACAAAGGCAACCAGGGAACACTTTTGGGGTGCAGTGAGGGGGTGTGCACTGCAGTTCCACCCAGGAAAGAAAGCCCTGAGCCTCTGTCTCTCAAGTGCAGTTGCTGCACCACTCTCGGCACTGCACAAAGAAAAAGAGTTTTCTGTGTGGGCACCTTTGGTCTGGCAGGTATCTTCATCCGTATTGAACACTAGACATAAACTTAAAAAAAAAAAAAAAAACTAAACCCAAACCTAATGCTAAACCTTAACCCCGAACCATAACCCTGTCCCTTACCCTAACCCAAACCTTACCTAAATCCTATGCTAATCTAACCTTAATGCTAAACCCTACCCTAAATCCTAGACCCTAACACTAACCCTAACCCTGACTCACCACCTATCTAGTGCAGTTGGTGCACCACTCTTGGCACGACACAAAGAGCAAGAGCTTTCTGTGCGAGCACCTTTGGTCTGGGAGGTGTCTTCATCCATACTGAACCCCAGACCTAAACTTAAAAAATAATCTAAACCTGAACCTAAGGTTAAAATCTAAACCCTAATCCAAACCCTAAACCCTAACTGTAACTCTATCCCTTACTCTAACCAAAACCTTAGCTAAACCCTAACCCGAACCCAACTCTAACCCCTAACCTTAACCCTTACCCTAACCCTAAAACTTAAGCCTAAACGTAAGCCTAAGCCTAAACCCTAACCCCCCAATGTTAAACCTAACCCTTAACCCTAACCCAAACCCAAACCAGAAACCCTAACCTCTAACCCTAACCCTAATGAAAGGGACATTGGTGACATCACTGGGGACGAGTGTCATCACAGGGGATTGGTGAAAAGAAAGAGACAGATGTGATGTCACAGGGACATCGGTGACATCACATGGGACATCAGTGACATCACAAGTACATGGCTGACAGCAAAGAGACATCAGTGACATCATTGGGGATATTGGTGACATCACAAGAGACAGTGGTGACATCACAGGGACATGGGTGACATCATTGGGTACCGGTGACATCACAGGGGACTGTTGAAAACAAAGGGACAGGCGTGGTATCACAGGGAAATCAGTGACATCACAGGGGACATCGGTGATTTCACAAGGAGAGGGGTGACATCACAGTGACACCAGTGATATCATCAAGGACAATGGTGACATCACTGGGGACAGAGGTGACATCACAATGTGACATCACATGTCACATTGATGACATCATTGGGGACCAGTGACATCACAGGGGTCTGGTGACATCACAAGGATATTGGTGACATCACTGGGACAAGGTGCCACTGCTGGGCACAGTGGTGACACCACAGGGACAGCAGTGACATCATTGGGGGCCAGTGACATCACAGGGTGTCACAGGTGACAAGAAAGAGACAGCCATGATGTCACAGGAACATTGGTGAAGTCGCAGGGGATGGGGATAACATCGCAGAGACACCCGTGACATCATCGGGTACAATGGTGACATAACAGAAGACATTGGTGACATCACAGGGAAAGCAGTGATGTCATTGTGGACCAGTGACATGACAGGGGACTGTTGAAAACAGAGAGACAGCCATGATGTCTTAAGGGACATCACTGACATAACAACAACACAGGTGACATCACAGAGACAACAGTGACATCATCTAGGACACTGGTGACATCACAGGGGACAGCACTGACTTCACTGGGGACCAGTGACATCACAAGTGACTGGTGACAAGAAAGGGATGGCTGTGATGTCACAGGGCTATTGGTGCCATCACAGGGGACTGTGATGACATCAGAGAGATACCAGTGACATCATCAGGACTTTGGTGACGTCACAGGCAACAGTGCTGATGTCACAGGGACATCGGTGACTCACAAGGACGGGGGGCAGACACCAGTGACATCATTGGGGACATTGATGACATCACATTGGACACTGGTGACATCATTTGGGACCAGTGACATCACATGGGACTGTTGACAACAAAGGGACAACCCTGATGTCACAGGGACATCGTTGTCTTCCTAAGGATAGGATTGACATTATAGAGACACCAAGGACATCATCGAGGACATTACTGACATCAAAGGGGACAGTGGTGACATCACAGAGACAGAGGTTACACCACTGAGGAACAGTGACGTCACAGGGGACTGGTGAAAACAAAGGGGCAACCATAATGTCACAGAGAGATTGCTGACATCACAGGGGACATAGGTGACTTCACAGTGACAGGGATGACATCACAGAGAAATCAGTGACATCATCGGGGACATTGGTACATCACAAGGGACGGTGGTGATGTCACAGGGACAGCAGTGAAATCATTGGGGACCAGTGACATCACAGGAGACTGGTGACAATAATGGGAAGCCGTGATTTCCCAAGGACATCAGTGACTTCACAAGGACAGTGGTGACATCACACGGACATGGGTGACATCACTGGGGACCAGTGACATCCCAGGGGACTGTTGACAAAAAAGGACAGCCCTGATGTCACAGGGAAATCAGTGACATCATGGGGATATGGAACCACCTCTAGGGACAGTGGTGACATCACAGAGACAGCAGTGACATCACTGGGGACCAGTGACATCACAGGAGACTGTTGACAACAAAGGGACAGCTGTGATGTCACAGGGACATCACTGCCATCGGTCAAATGACGAGGACATGGTGCCACGGCTCAGCACAGTGATGAGATCAGAGACAGCAGGATATCACTGGGGACATTTTTGACATCACAGGGGACAGTGATGACACCACAGACATACCAGTGACATCAGCGGGGTCATCTGTGAAATCACAGCAGACATCGCTGATTTCACAAGGCAAGGGTGACATCACAGAGACACCAGTGACATTACCGGTGTCACTGGTGACATCACAGGGATGTGGGTGACATCACTGGGGTCATTAGTGACTTCACAAAGACAGGGGTGACATCACAGAGACAGCAGTGACATCATCGGGGACATGGGTGAAATCACAGGGGACAGTGGTGACATCACAGAAGAACCTGTGAAATCATAGGTGACTGTTGCCAACAAAGGGAAAGCCATAATGTCAGAGGGACATCGGTGACATCACAGGGACATCGGTGACTTCACAGGGACATCAATGACATCATGGGGCTACCACTGGGGACAGTGGTGACATCACAGAGACAGCAGTGGCGTCACTGGGGACCAGAAATATCACTGGGGACTGGTGACAACAAAGGGAAAGCCGTGATGTCACAGGGACATCCATGATATCACAGGGGACCTGGATAACAACACAGAGACACCAATGATATCACAGGGGACATTGGTGACATCACAGGGGAGAGTGGTGACATCACAGGGACAGCAGTGACATCTCTGTGGACCAGTGACATCACAGAAGACTGGTGACAACAAAGGGGCAGCCGTGATCTCCCAAGGACATCAGTGACATCATTGGGGACATCGGTGACATCACTGGGGACATCAGTGACTTCACAAGGAAAGAGGTGACATTGCAGAGACACCAGTGGCATCATCGGTGACACTGGTGACATCACAGGGACAGCAATGATTTCACTGAGCACCAGTGATGTCACAGGGGATTGGTGACCACAAAAGGACAGCCGTGATGTTACAGGGCTATCGGTGACATCACAGGGGACAGGGGTTACAACACAGGGGACAGAGGTGTCATCACAGGGACATCAGTGACATCACTGAGGACAAGTGACATCACAGGGGACTGGTGACAACAAAGGGACAGCTGTGATATAATGTGGATGCTGGCGGAGGAGCTTCCAGAACAAACTGCACACAAATCAGGATGATTTACACAAATGTTCCGCTTTATTTACATAACCCAACCTCTTCTATACTTTCACTGCCCCCCAGGGCGTGATCACTTTCAAACTCTTGGTTATTTGCTGTAACCCACGAACCGAGCGTGCATTACTGACACACTGCCTGTTGGCTGCACTCAGATGTCCATGTGATATGAAGACATTGCTTTTCTCCTAAAACTCCTCCTTGTTTTTGTCACAGGTTTCTCTTTGTTTCCATTCCTGCAGTCTGTTATCACTGTTCCTGTATCTTTCCCCTGCCTGCAAAGAGGCTTCTGGCTATGTCAGGGGCAGGCCTAACTGAGGCCAGTTAGTATGGTTTGTCCATAGTGTGTCTTTTTTCAGCTCAGCACCCCACACATGGACATCAGTGACATCACTGGGGACATCGGTGACTTCACAAGGACAAGGGTGACATCACAGAGACACCTATGACATCATCGGTGACACTGGTGACATCACAGGGACAACCATGACATCACTCTGTGTACCAGGTTCAAAGGATATGTGTCCAGAATAAAGACAAGTACAACAGTCATTCAAACACTACAGAATATCTTTTATTGCAGTGAAAGTTAAACTATTAGGAAAGAGAATCAAAAGTTTAAAAAAATACAACCCCCCCCCCCACTTTATCTACTGGCATTCATACAGTACTATGAACAGCCTCTAATAAAGAATTAGCTAGTATAAGGAGAATTAAAGGGATACAATATTAGCTAGTAAAAAGGGAATTAAAAGGATACAAAAAGGATATCAAATGTTTGCTTTCCCTGTTGCTTCCTATCAATAAACTGTGCTCACCTGCACAGACAGGCCAGGCCTACCAGGCTCTGCAGGGCTGACACCCCATTCCATCAGCTCTACATTACACTACGTAGGGCCAGGACGCAGCAGAAGGTGGGGCTTGAGTGGCAGCCAAACAGCGCCCGTTCATCACCTCATGGCAACAGTCTGGGCGTGCCCCACTGGAGGGCAAGGGGCCAACGACCCCTGCCCACATCATCTTCCTCTCCATCACCTTCCTCAGCCCTAGGGACGACCTGTACCATTGTGTTCCAAGGGGATTTGTATCTCTCTTGCAGAGTGGAGCCAAGCCAAGGAGGAACTCAGCTCTGATAATGGGGGACATCCAGATAACTTTGCTAAAGGCACAATGGGCCTTACAGTGAACTTGTGCCATAAAGTTACATTGTGCAACACTCTGGCAGGTTTCACACCCTAATATAATCACTTTTTCATCCCTCTGTGCTCCATTGATCATCTAAATCAAAAGTACCCCCTTAAATCATGGCAATCATTACGCATTCTCCTTGTTACATCAGTTACCATGGCAACCGCTATGCATTCTCATTGTGACTTGGTTGCCATGGCAACCATTATGCATTCTCATTGTTACATTGTTGTCATGGCAACAATTATGCATTCCCATTGTTATGTTGCTTACCATCGCAACCATTAGGTATTCTCATTGTTAGTCGGTTACCATGGCAACCATTGAGCATTTACATTGCTAGGGTCAGTTAATACAGAAACCATTATCCATTCTGATTTTGAAGTCGGTTACCATGGCAACTCTCTCATTATCCCATTGCTACAGTCAGTTACCATGGTAACCATTATGCATTCCCAGTTATGTCGCTTACCATGGCAACCATCTGTAACTCACAGATAATACAGAAATGCCAAAAATGGTTTCTGCCTTTCAAAAACTTCCTATCAAACATTCTCTGTCAGCTCTCTGACAGAAGTTCCCACCAGGACTTCCCACAGCAGTTTTCCTGCCAAAAATCCCAGTATTGTTTATGGTTATCAAATCCCCTCCAACATCCGAACTGGCTACGTGCCAAGAAACCATGCTCAACCTCCTGTGAACACTATAAAAGTTGAGGACAAATTTTGGAAAATCAGGGAGAGGAAAGGGAGAAGAACTGGTGACTGTAGCCGAGAATCTCTGCCCACCTCCCCTCCCCTTTTCTCCACCACCGCGTGCTGCCTGCCTGCCACCGGAGACTGGAACTGTGCCGGCCTGGAGAGAGCTGAGACCACCGTGCCACATGGGGGAGTTCTACCTTGTCCTTCTACCCTGACCATATTTCTGAGGGCCCAAAGCTTCGGCTGAGCTGAGACCCTGCAGGGCCTGGGACAGGGGCGTGAGCGGTGAAACCACACATGGTGCATTGCAGAGAACTAAAGCTGTCAGACCCCCTGCAGCTACAGAGACAACATCCAAAAGCTGCAGGGACAGAGGAAAAAAAGGCAGAAACTGCTTTTCCCCAAACACCCACACCAGCTCAGTGGAAAAAGGAAGTTTTCAGTGGCCTCTTTTCTCTGCTTCTAGAAATAATCTTAGCAGTTTCCAACCTTTTCATACTTTTTCCTCGTTCACCTTGCATCTCTTACCAATTAATAAAAATCAATTTTTGGTATCAACAGAAAACTTGTGTAAGTTTTAGTTTTGCTTAAGGTAATATTCAAATTTGAAGTTCTTTCTGCAATATTTAAGCAGATTGTAGCAGGGGACCATAGAAAAGTGGGAGGAACAGGGAGAAGGGTGGAAAAGGGGGGGTGGTCTGGTGGGTCCAATGGTCCCATGAGACTCTTTGAGCCCAGGGGGCCTGGGAAAGGGGGGTGGCCCCCCTGAGCTCCCCAATTACTGTGGGGTGGCTGGGGCTGCTGGATTCAATCTCAGCCTTGGGTTACGCCAACACTTTCAGTTTAGAGGAATTACAGAGGTGGGACTGAAACACTTTTGTCCCCCAGGCAAATCAGATCTATTGATAGAAATAAATTATTTAGGGTTACAAATGATCAGAAAAAAGATCTTCATCACAATTATTTACTGCACAATAGAAACACTAAAACTACCAGTAGGACAGCATAAGATAGGACAGTGCTCTACACTGAAGAAATTGTTGAAGCAATTCTACTCAAGCTGGCACCAAAGCAAGAATTATGAATTAGAGAGGGATGGAACTCCCCCAGACCAACGCTCGAGGGGAGATCTCTGCTCTCAACCTCCAGCAGTGACCGTGGGGGGTCCCAGCCAAGGCAGGAATCTCCACACACCCCCCAAGAAGAGCTCTGTTGGCACAACCTGCCCCTGGCAAAGGGGACTGGCCCTTTCTGGTAGAAAGGGATGGACTGACAGTCACTGGACTCCAGGGGTTGCCTCACCATCAGGGGGGTCATTCGGGGTGGGAGCAGCGGCCGAAGCTCTTCCGGCAGTTAGGGCACATCTCTTACCAGTGGGTCCGTTGGTGTCTGGTCAAGTTGGAGCTGTCGCTGAAGCTCTTCCCACACTCCTCACACTTGTAGGGCCTCTCCCCGGTGTGGATGCGCCGGTGTCTGATGAGGGTGGAGTTAAGGTTGAAGCCCTTCCCGCAGTCGGTGCAGCGGAAGGGCCTCTCCCCTGTGTGTGTCCGCTGGTGCACGAGGAGATCTGAGCTGGTCTGAAACCTCTTCATACATTCCAAGCACTTGTAGGGCCGTGCCCCAGTGTGGATGAGCTGGTGTCGGATCAGGGTTGAGCTGTCCCTGAAGCTCTTCCCACATTCCCCACATGTGTAGGGCCGTTCCCCAGTGTGGATGAGCTGGTGCCTGAGGAGGTCAGAGCTCTGGCTGAAGCTCTTCCCACATTCCAAGCACCTGAAGGGCTTCTCCCTGCTGGGAGGCTGCTCAGGGACCACCAGCTCGGAGCTCCAGCTCAAGCTCCGGCCGCCTTCCCGGCACAGGCCGGGTCTTTCCTCCTCACAGCTCCCTGGGCTGGCTTTGCAGCCCCTCCTCCGGGGGCATCTCCGGGCCTTTTCCTCCCCGCTGTCTTCCTGCGCCGGGGAGCCCTTCAAAACGGCCTCTCCCAGCAGGCTCTGCTGGGGGGATTTGTCCTCCGTGCTCTCCGTCCTCAGCTCGGGGCCTGGGGCAGGAAGGAAGAAGGACAGGCAGGGGATTTGCCTCCAGCCCAGAGGGAAGGCAAAGCACATCCCCCCCAGATCTGGCCTCCACAGGCACCACAAGACAGGGCCAAAGGGGCACTGACTTCCTCCTCACCTGCCTGGGGGGCCCGTGGTTGTTTCCTCTTCCTCGCAGCCTCCTCCTCCATCTGCCCAACCTTTGAGAGGGACAAATCCTGCTGGGGAGAAACAAGGGCTGAGTTCGTTGGCTTGGGGGTTCCTCCTGCCCAAGTCCATCTCTAGAACTCACTTTGGGGTCCAGGACGGTCCTGGGGGCCTGGGGAGGGGCTTTGGGGATTAGGAGTAGAAACTAGAACAGGCCACTACAGACCAGTATAGACCAGGGCCTCCTCACTGCTCCTGGATCTGTCCTGGGGCTGGGCCACGTTGTCATTGTCATGAGAACCTGAGCCTCCCCCCAGTTCCCTCCCAGTACTGCCCACAGAGTTCCTGTCCCAGGGTGCCAGGTGATCCCTCATTTGGGGCTTTGGAAGGGATTTGGGGTATTTTGGGGGGCTTTGGCTGCATTTGGGGGAGGTATAGGGGGTCTTGGTGGTATTGGGGGTCAAAGGCATCTGTGGAGGGAGGGGATTAAAGGAAAAAGGGTGGTTAAGGGACATTTGGGGGGCCTTATTGGGGCCTGGGGGGGACAGGAGGGGCAGCACCAAAACCAGGTGAGTCCTGAGAACCCCCTGGTGTCCCCAAGACCCTCTGTGTGTCCTCAATTCCCCCCTTGACACCCCTGGTGTCTCCAGTGTCCCCAGTGCCCCCCATGACCCCAGTTCCCCCCTTGACACCCCAATTCCACTCTCCCCAAACCCCATCTCTGATGTCCCCAACCCTCCATCTCCCCCCAGAAGGCCCCTCTGACCCCAAAAATGTCCTTGTCCCCCCATGCTCACAGAAAGGCCAAGGGCATCTGGGGACATGTTGGGGACAATTGGGGGGCTTTGGGGCGCACTGGGTGATTACTGGGGGATACTGGGACCCCTGGGGGGAACCAGGAGGCACTGGGAGGGACTGGCGGGTTACTGAGGGATTATGGGAGGGCACTGGGAGTGACTGGGGGATTACCAGGACACGTGAGGACACTGGGAGGTTACTGGGCCATACTGGGGTTCCTGGGTGCTCACTGGAGGATCACTGGGCCATCCTGAGGGGCAGTGGGAGGTCACTGGGCTATACTGGGGGCACTGGGCCCCCCTTACCCAAATGTGGTACATCGGCCCCCCAGACTTGGGGGGGCACCCCCAGGACCCCTCCCCTGGGGACTGGGGACCCCCTGGACCGCACTGCCGAGCTTTAGGGGACCCCTGACACCCCTCCTCATGGCCTCTTTGTGTGTTCGGGGGTCTCTGGGGTTCGGGGGGGCAGATTCCGATCCCCTTGCCCTGCGGTCGGTCCGCCGGGCCGGAAGGGGGCGCTGTAGCGGGAGGGGGAATGGCGGACCGCGGTGCAGCCAGGGCGGGAAGACACACACCACACACACACCCCCCACCGAACAGGATCAAAGGCCCCGTGCTCTGCTCCTCAGGAGCCCCTGAGCCCCCCTCCCCCCACAGCCGCGCTCCCCGCAGTACCGAGGGGATCCCCAGAACCCCGCTCTAGATGCAGACCCCTCCAGCTCTCACACCGCAGCGCAGCGTCCTCCTCCCCCGCTCCTCCACTGCCGCCATGGCGCCCTTCCCGCGCTCCGCCTCCACATGACCCACCGCAGCCAATCAGCGACCCCCGATCCCCAAGGCCCCGCCCCGCGCGGGGCACCATGGGAGTTGTAGTCCCGCACAGTCCCCTCGCCTCATGGCGGGGCTGTTCGGCCACCAGAGAGAAACACGGGCCGGTCCCGCAGAGCGGGCCGAGGGGGTTCCACTCTGGCAAACAGCGCTCTCTCGATCGGAAATCCTGATTAACTCAATGCAGCTCCTGCTGCCTTAACTTGTTCCCACAAAAATTCCCCGGGTTCCCTTGGTTCCAGGAGGCCCCACATGTCCCAATGGTCCCTTGATTCCATGGGGTTCCAGACTGCCTCAGGAATCCTTTGGTTCCAGGAGGCCTCGCATATCCCAGTGGCCCCTTGGTTCCAGGAGGATGCCCAGTCTCACAATTCCTTGGCTCCAATGAGGCTTTGTAGTGTTCCAAAGGCCCCTTGATTCCATGAGCTTCCACAGTCTCCAGAAATCAGTACATTTTCAGCTGGTGACGCTGCAGGTGACCCCATAAGAACACTATTCAGGTCCATTTACAACCAGGGAGGAAGAAAACAGACAGGAAGCCTCTGTTTTTGTTAAACCCTCTCCTTGTTTTTCTGCTTGGAAATACTTGGGGCTGCACCCCCGGCACTGAGAGTGCTGTAAGAGCAGAGCAGAGCAGGCACCAGGGCTCAGCTGACTGAAACACAGCTCTGGTTTTCAAAAGGATTCAGATTTTTGAGGTCTTGACACCTGCCCAGTTGTCTCCCAAAGGATCCACCACACCAGAGGTGCCCAGGGCTCTGGGAAAAGGTGATTTCCGTTTAAAAGGCCTCTTGCTATGAGCTGTCAACAGACAGGGAGCTGCACTATGGGCATGACAGACTGAGCTCTGGGTTTACTGTAATTATCAGTATCAGATGAATGGGGGACAAAAAAAAAATAAAAAAAAAAAACAAAAAAAAAAACCAAAAAAACAAAAAAACACCTTTTTGGAAAAAGAGCCACATTAGTTTCCAAAGGAATGGAGGAAAAAGTGGGATGAGATCCTTCTCACTGCTTTTTCCCAAAATATCCTCAACTGGATGTAGAAATCAAGTATCTCTCTCCCCATTACTCGCTGCAAACCCATTTTCCAAAGCCCCTCTGCCCTGGATCCTGGCATGTCCCCCCACTCCTGCCCAGCTGCTCCTTTGGGAAGCCAAGGCTTTGTGCATGAGATTACATTTCTAACACCTGATATTCAGAGAGTTTCAACTCCTGCCAGGGAAGGGAGCTTTAAACAAGAGGAGAGGTGTAAATAGAGACATGAACGATTAACAGAAAGTATTGTGTTTCTTTTTGCCATGCCCATTGCCAGGATGCACTAAAGAAGCTACAAATGATTCCCAGCCATGAACAGATGAGCCATCAGCGTTAAATGAGGGGCACAGAGTGATATGTACAACGTGCTACGACACGTTTGTTCAGCCTTTTATTAAATATCTCTGCAGTGCTCCTGCCTATTAACTGCTCCTCAAACACACAGCTCCCAACTGCTCAGCTTTCCACAGAATCATTAAGGTTGGAAAAGACCTCCAGTGTGATCATGGCCAACCTTCAACCAAACCCCACCATTCCCACTAAACCACATGGCCAAGTGCCACATGTGCTTGTTTTTTGAACCCTTGCAGGGATGGTGACTCCCCCCCTTCCCTGCAGAGCCTTTTTCCAAGCTGTCTCTTCAGTCCCTGGGCAGAGAAAGGGAAATGGCTGTAAAGAAACAGGTTGCAAACCCCCAAGGTCGGTGCTGCCGAGCACTGGAGTGACCCCAAGGCTGTGTTCCCCAGCTGGACCTGTGGTTCCTAAATGCTGCTGCAGCCCAAAATTTGGCACCTCCCAGCCACAAGAGCTGCTGCCTGCCCTCAGAGAATATCCTGGGTGGGAAAGGACCCACAGGGATCATCGAATCCAACTTCACGACATCCCTCCATGTCCCTGAGAGAGTTGTCCAAACACTCCTTGGAAGTGCCCTCCAGCCACAGCAGGACCACGCTGCAGAGATGCAGGCAAACAGCACAGATGAGACAAACAGAACTAAGGAGACAAAAATTGGGGCCTAATTTATTTTTTTTTTTTTACCGTGGCTTGCAGCAAATGGGGACCTCCCCCAGTGCACAACTCTTGCTGGAGGAATATCAGGGAAACTCCCCACTGCAAGGCTTAGGAGCTTGGAAACTCTCCAAAAATAGTTCAAAAAAAGAAGAAATGCAAGGACAAATGTGCTTATTCCTTGGAATAAAACACTTGTTCCCATTCTGGCTGCAGGGCCAGGTGCTGCCCCGTGGGGATGGGCTCCAGCCAGCCCCAGCCCCCCAGCCCCAGGGAATCTGTGTGGGCCCAGCAGCCACTGTTTAATTTGGCCTTGAGTCCCACATGTCTTCCAAAACCCTCTTAAAACAACTTCCAGAATTGCTTTTATTCCAAGGATGTTCTGCCTTGAATGCATCAGGTTCATCTCCCTGCTCTAAATGACCCTTTGACAGCACCAGACTGAGCAGCTGAAGGGGAGCAGAGTTGTTCTCCCCCTGCTATCACAGTCAAGTTGTTTGGTATAAAATGGGGCTTAGAAGTGAATCTACAATGCTCCTGGCAATTGGAGGCAACTGCTGTTGCCAGGAGTAAAATGCAGGTAGGAACTCTGTGGGTTTTTCTCCATTGAAGCTGTAATGAATGTGGATCCTGTGCACTAAGTGCACAGAGAAATACAGACTTCCCAGGGGTGAAAATGCATCCCATTAGCACTGAAAACTCCTGTATCGTCCAAATGCATTCTGTTCAGTGAGGAAAAACTGTGTAATTGAATTGCCACCAAAGCACAGTTCATCTGCATCAAACAGCACTGTGCTCATCCTGGAGCTCCTCTGGGCTGCTGCTGGAAATGAGGATTAATTAGGATCCCTGCTCGTTGCTGAGGGAGCAGGTAGACACACTGTGGTCAGGCCAGGGGCTGCAGTGAGAGCCTCTGTCCAAACCTCAGCCAGGCAGAGAAGGAGGCCTCCAAAGGTTTGGATGTTCTTGCAGTGAGGACGCATCAAACAGTCCAAATTTTCCTGTCAGTGCAGCAAATGCTGGTATAAAAACCCAACAATTCCAACAAAAGCCCCTCTTTGCTGCATAAATACTTCAGTAATAATTAATAAGTGATTCCTGAAGCTGGTTTAAATTATTCTAGGCTGGACTGTCATGAGTGTTCTTTATAAAAATAAGAATCTTCTTAATAAAAACAACTATCTTCTAAATAAAACAACTATCATCCTAATACAAAGACTATCTTCTTAAAAAAACCTCCCTTTTAAAAAAAAAATGTTCTTCTAAATAAAACCACAATCTTACTAAAAGACTATAAAAAATAACTTCTTACTAAAAGAAATTATCTTCCTAATTAAAATCTATCTTCTTATTTAAAAAAATCTTTTTCTGAGAAAAACAATTATCTTCCCTTTAAAACAACTATTTTCTCTCTAAAAGGAACTATTTTCTTAAAAAATCAGAATCAAAATGTATGTACAGAAAACCAGGAAAGAACGTTGAGAACATATGTACAAGTGGTCCTCACTGGGAGGAGGGTGCACATCCTGCTGGGATTGATCCCAAGATCCAGACTGCAGGCAGAGTCAGGACTGACGGATGTCACAGGGAGCAGGTGGGGACACTCCACAGGGAGCAGGGTGAAGGGTGTTCCTCGAACAAAGGTTGGTGAGGGCAGAGGGAGCGCTGGGAGCTGCTGACCCTTCGCTGGCAGCAGGGGAATGGCTGCGCTGTGCTCGGTGCTGGGTGCTGGCCATTCCACATGGAACACGGCACAGCTCTGGCAGCTGGGATGGCACAGGAGTCTGTGATGTCGGGGCCACTCCACACTGAGGGATGGGGTTCATCAAATGATGGAATCCTTGAATGGCTTGGCTTGGAAGGGATACTAAAGATCATCTCATTCCAACGTGAGCAACTTTCGACCGCCCAGTTGGGCCTTTAATGTTCCCAGGGATGAAGCCACAACCTGTGCCAGTGCCTCTCCACCCTCCCTGGAAGAAAACATCTCCCTTAGATCGAACCCAAATCACCCTCCTTCAGTTCAAGGCATCCCCCCTTGTCCTGTCCCCACAGGCCCTGCTGAACACTCTGTCCCAGCTTTCCCCTGGCCCCTTCAGCTCCTGCCCGGCCGCACTGAGGCCTCCCCGGGGCCTTCTCTTCTCCTGCCTCAGCAACCCCAACTCTGGCAGCCTCTCCTCAGGGCACAGGGGCTCCAGCCCCCTCATTGTTTTTGTGGCCTCCTCTTAGTCCAGCCAACACACTTCAAGCCCACCTGGGGTGATGCCCAAAAAGGCAGATTAAAAACTGTTTAGACAGAGTTTTGTGTCTAAAGCAGCAAGGTATTTATTTATTTAACGGCTGGGGCAGCCTGCCAGCTATTGCTGGAAAAACAGGCTCTGCAGTGTTTGAATAGAACGAGTAATTTATACAGTTTTTGACAATGATTACAACATATTCATATACATATTCATATTATTGCATCATTACATTACAATATTCATAGTAGGTGGAGTTGGGGCGGAGTTGGAGGTGTGGTCTCTATTTTGAAGAATATTTTGGTGGGAGTTCCTGTTTGCCTTCATCTTAGGGTCTGTTTTTAACTCTTCTTCCTCGCGTGACATTGAAGACCTTTCGTACTTTCTATTGTTCTTGTGTTCTGATCGCTGAAGCTTCAAGAAGGCCTTGGCTTTGGGCCTATTTCACCTATTGAAATGTCTACCTTGGCTCCCCTGGATGAGATTTATGGGTGTTGAGTTCTTTGCCTAGTGTTTGTTGTGGTTCCTTTAAGGTCTAATGCCCTCGGTACAGGACATAGTCTTCTTAGTATGAAATGCTGCTTACAGCCAACGAAGTATAGCTTACAGTAAACTGTAAGTTGTACAGGGGGGTAGGGTCTTATGGGTTTACAGTAAAAGCATTTCAATTACCTCTTCCTTCTTCAGGGGTGCACCTGCATCCCCAGAGGGATCCCAGCTGCCCCCACCCATGCCGAGCTGGGGCTGTGGCCGCGCCCCGAGGGCTCCCCGGTGCATCCATCGGTGCTTCCCAGCCTCTGCCTGCTGGGACACCTTGGGCTCTGCCCATGCACGGGGCACTGCAGGGCTGGCAATGACACCGGGACCCTGCTGTGCACATGGACCTGGCCAAAGGCAGCACCAGCAGGCAGCACAGCTCACTGCCGGCCCCCTCGAGGCTGGGCCTTTCTGGGCCTCCCCACCCCGTGTGGGATGGGCTTTCCCTCCAGCACAGCCTCCTCACAGGCAGCAGACTCAACCTGCCTCTCCACACTCCCTGCAGTGGCACCGGTGTCCCAGGAGAGCTGGGTGGGAGCCAGGTGTGGACACCGGGGTGGCCAAACCCCTCCCCACAAATCTCCACCGGAGCAGGGCTCGGGCACACGGCTGCCTCCTGCTCCCTCCCACAGCTCCCTGGCCACTCAGCTCTGAACAAAGGACTTGGCTGGTTGGTGACTCCTTCTTTCGTGAGTAAAACCTTCAAATTCAGCTTGAACAGGCTCTCCAGCTGTACAGGGAGATCCTGCTGGCTTGGACAACAGCAACAGGATTAATGGATTTTTTCAAAATTATGTTGAGAGTTGAAGCCTTTTCTTCCCCACCCCCCCCCACTTCCTTACGTGTTTCTGTGTTTGGGTAGGGACTCCCCAAACCTCCCTGTTCTGGGTCTTCCCATATTTGTAACCCTTTGGCATGGGGGCTCCATGTCCCCCTTGGCGCTGCCAGGGACATTCTGTGCCTTGGCAGCCCTTCCGAGGGGTGGCTGTGCCACAGCTCTGCCTCAGCTCCACCAGATCCCCATCCCTGGGAGGAGCCTCTGACAGCTGGAAGGTGTGGGAGGCAGATTTGGTGTGGGAGCTGGGGAGAGAAGGCAGGCACACAAGTTCAGGTTTGGCCTTTGAGTGTCTGCGGCACGTGCAGGGTCTGATGTGGGTGCAGGGTCGGGAATTGGCCTCACCCGGCAGCTCCAGGCTCGGGCTCTTCCTGGAAGCAGCAGGCGCAGGGAGCGCTCCGGGCTGGTCTCCAGGAGTTTTAACCAAAACCTGCTGCACGGGGCTCGTGTGGGGACATCAAACCCAGCCCACATGGGAATATGCAAAGCTCTTTTTTTTCTAAACCTTTTAACATTACGACAAACCTCTATCTGCCAACTGATGACAATTTTGATGCAGGAACAGATGTGACCCTGTGACCTCACATGGTATTTTAAAGCTCCAATGGCATGGGCCTTTCTGAGTCCAGCCAGGGCTGGAAATGACTTTTTTTCTGAGATTTAGGTTTGGAAAGAAAATCCAATGAAAGAAAGGAGGGGCAGTAAACCAGTATGAATATGAAGGTTTGAGGGTCTGGTGGATGTCTCAGCTGAGCTCAGGCCGCAGACGTCTCCCCTTTCTCTCATTGTGGAGCTCCACAGACCCTTTGTGTCTCTCCAGCCACCCCTTTGTATCTCCAGGGCTGTCACTGGGCAGCTCAGCCCCATTCCGGGAGGGACTGTGGGAGGCAGAGGTGCAGTCAGGGAGAGAAATCCATGTTTGTTCTTTATGGGAGCAGAAGCCCCTGAGCATTGCACACCCCCATAGCCCTGAGCACAGCAGGGCCTCTGCCCCTGTGTGCCTGTGCAGCCAGGGGAGCATCGGGGTGGGCACAGAGAAGAGCACACCTGCAGCTGGATCCCGTGGTTTATGGACACACAGCTTCCTTTGGACACAGGGCATGGAGATGTCTTCACTCGAGGGGCTCACGTCTCCATGTCCAATCCAGGGAATAGATTGGATCTGGATTTATCCATCAGACATTGTCAATACATGTGCCAGTCACAAAGATGCTTTGGGATCAAGGCATCCAGAACACATTTGGGATGGGCCTGGGCCTGGTGGAAGGGCTGGGTGTGGCCATGTTGGCATGGCCAGGGCTTGTGGGGAGGGGTTGCCCTGCCAAGCCAAGGGAGACCAAGAACATCCCCGAGCAGGACATTTGCAATGGCACGTGTTCCATCCCATCCACACAAGAGTCAGTCAGGATGTATCCAACAGGACAAAGCAGATGTCTCCACAGAATCTTCGGCTGCCATTCCCTTGGGATATGGAAGACAGGTGGGATGGGTGTCTGGGGTAGTGAGGCATTGGTTCTTTGGTGGCCAGGGAGCATTGCAGAATGGAGAGAACAGGCCGTGATATCTGAAAGGGGCCGATGGCTCACGGGTGGGGCTGCACTGGGACACTGTGGGGCGTGTGTGCTTTGGTTTCCAGGGGCCATTCTGGAATGGAGAGGATAGGCCGTGACATCACAAACAGTCCCACAGCAGACATGGGGAACTGCATTCTGGGGGGTGTGGCATTAGTTCTTTGGTTTCCAGGGACCATTCCGGAATGGAGAGGATAGGCCGTGACATCACAAAGGGGCTCATGGCACATGGGTGGGCCTGCACTGAGGGGGTGTGGGGCATTTGTAGCAAGCCAGAGTGAGAACAAGAAGGCAGAAAATCAGAAAGGCCTGGGAAATGTCTAGATGACTTTGTATTGCTTTGTCTACTGTCCAGGGATGGAGCTGAGCTCTTGGTTTGCAATTTACAGTGTGGGGTGCAAATAAGGATAACTTGAACATCCAAAGTCTGTGTGTGTGGTGTCTGTGTGGTTGGCCAGCCTGTGAATGTGGTTGATGTGTGGCTTGCAGCTGTGCTCTGCCTACATTTGCTTAACCACTCCCAGCTGAAAGCAAATGGTTTAAAACCCCTGGATCGTTTGCAATAAAGCGATTTCTGTCCATCAAGCCAGAGGTCTGTGTGTTATTCTGGCACAGGCTTTGATCCTCTGGTTTCCAGCGACCATTCCAGAAGAGAGAGGACAGGCCTTGATAGCACAAAGGGGCCCATGGCACACAGGTGAATATGAACTGTGGGGATTGTCGTGGTTTTGTCCACCAGCCCATCCTTGGGGCTGAGGATGGTTTTGTCTAGGTAATTTCCGGACAAAAAGGCCAATCAAAAAGTTCAGTGACGCCTTTGCTAATTATATCTTTAAGAAAACGGAAAAGAAGACTTGTGGCGCAGTTGAAATTAGGAGCGGTAGCCATGTAAAAGAAGCGGCAGGCCCGAAGAGGGCCAAGGCCTTCTCCTCCCCCGGCTTGGGCCGGGGGGGGCAGGTGTAGCACTGAAGCTTTTCTTTTCTCTTTGGTAAGAGAGTGAAGAAAAAAAAAGGTTTAAAAGACTGACTACTTGGACGAGAAACCGCTGTGGAAGAATTCCAGCCGAGAGATAACGGAGTTTCCAAGGTCGAAGCTGGTAGCCGGAGGAGAGAGAAGAAATTCGAAGGGGGGAGAGCTGTTTCTTCCCTTTTCGCTTTCTCTTTTCAGCAGGGAAAAGACTGAAAAGTAATCCCTGCTACTTGTAAAAGTTTGTTGGAGTAAGGAGACCCCCCCCCCCCCCCTGCAGCTGATGGAGGAGCCTGTGGATGTACCAAAAAGAATTGAAACTTCATGAGGACTGAGGTGAGGCAGAGTCCTGTTGAAAACTTTGTGACCCTTGAAAGGGATGATGCTTATGCCGGAGCGAAGACGGCTCGGATAAGTTTAGGATTCGTGTGTGTGTGGATCCATACTGCTATTGAAGATTTATAACTTTAAAAGAGAGAGAGAATCTCATGCTGGAGCGAGACGGCCCATATGAGATGTTGGGATCCGTGTGTGTGTGGATCCATACTGCTGTTAAAGATTCATAACTTTAAGAAAGAGAAAGAATCTCATGCTGGAGCGAGACGGCCCATGTGAGATGTTGGGATCCGTGTGTGTGTAGGATCCGTGCTAGACCCATGCCGAGAAGTCTATCAAGGACTGTTTCTCCCATGGGGAGGGACCTCCATAGGGAAACAGGGGTGAACTCTTAAACCATTATCCCCTGTAACCCTGTGGTGAGGATCCATAGTAAGCAAGTGTCCCCTTGCAAGACCATGGAAGGAAGACCCTTCAGGACCTGGGTAACCCCCAGTCTTCGGTCATAGCCCAGGAGGGGGGTAGAGACAGCCCTGGAGGCCAACACAGAGCAAGAGAGAGATAAAAACGTTCCAGCTGCAACGAGGGTGCTGCAGAGTTACTACAGAGAGAGCTGGAACTCCGAGAACGGAGAATAAGATTGCTTCTCCTCCTTGGACTGGTATAAAGGGAGAAATATTTCTGTAAATACATTCCACTTTTACCTAAGTAGAATTATTGTAAATGTAAATCTTTAGTAATTTTTATTTTACCAGTAATAAATATTCATAATATTTTCCCCAAATCGTACCTCTTTTGTCTGCATAAAGCTTCTCTCAACTAATAGTAATTGTGTGTGGGGTGGAAAGCAAATTAACCCAAAGCAAAACCAAGACAGTAGGGAAGGGGTTGTCTAAGAACAAGTCCCTTAGGAGAGGAAAGTGGAGAGGCTGACTTTTGACCCCAGTACTGGGGTTTGCAAGGCAGAGAGGAGAATCTCCCCCATGTAAGATTCTTGTGGGTCTGTCTTTGCAGTTCTGACAGGCACTGCTTGTCACAGCCTATCCTCTCCATTCCAGAATAGCCCTTGGCAAGCAAAGAACCAACACCCCACACCAGCACAGTCAGACCAAACCATGTGCTTTGAGCCCTTTTGTGATGGCACGGCCTATCCTGTCCATTCTGGAATAGCCTGTGGATGCCAAAAAAACAAGCCCTCACCATGTGACAGTTCAACCCCATCTGTGTGCCAAAGGCTCCCTTGTGACGTCACAGCCCATCCTCTCCATTCCGGAATAGCCCCTGGCAACCAAAAAGCCAACGTCCCAAAACCCCAAAATGCAGCCCCACCTGTGTGTCCTGGGACCCTTTGTGATGTCCTGGCCTGTCCTCTCCATTCTGGAATAGCCCCTGGAAACCAAAGAACCAACGCCCCACACCCCCACAGTGCAGCCCCACCCATCTGCCATGGGACTCTTTGGGAAGTCACGGCCTTTCCCCCAGCAAAGAAAGCCTGTAACCTTCGGGTTTCAGGTGCAGTTGGTGGGCCACCCTGGGCACTCCATGGGCAGCAAGAGCTTTCTGTCCTGGCACCTTTTGTCTGGCAGGAATCTTTGTCCAGATTCCAATTTGGCAGTCGGACTGACAATTCCAGCGCGGGGCTCCTGCAAGCGAACGACAGCCCTGCCCTCCAGGAAAGAAACCCCTTCCCCTCGGTCTCTTTTCCTCTTCCTTCAAATACAACCTGCAGGGCAGCTTTCTGCCCTCTCTTCTCTTGGGAATTATGAAGATAGACCCGCTCCCATGTTTAACACCTCAGGCAAAACCACCTTTTAACTCCTTCCCCATTCTTTCCCAAAGCCAAGATTTTATGGGCATCCCGTAAATATCTCCCAATCTTACCCAAGCCCACAAACCATGACAGAAACCTCTGAGCCTCACACTGAGTCCTCATTAGTGTGCCTTATTTACAGGCAAAATACCTTAAAATCAAGCACCCTAAATTAATGTCCTGTACTTTTTCCCAGAAAAGAAGGTGTGGAGAACTCTCCAGACCAGGGAATTGGAAGATCTTTCCAAAATTCCTTTGGTACCCGCTGCAGGGCCAACAGTTCCTCTGGTCTGCCGTGCTAGGGCTACTTTGTCTCATCGGGGCCCCCAGAAACTGTCAGCAAAAGCCAGGGAATAAAATCTCTGATCAGTTGGTGAGGTTCAAGAGCTGAAGGGACATGGGGATCGCTCTCTAACACATGGACATCAGTTCTCAGAACTTTGTACTATTTATACATTTTAGAAAACAAAGGAATTAATGTCCATTGGCTTACAAGTTCTATAGTTCTCTGCATTAATTCTTATTCTCTCTTCTCTTGACTATCAATTTTTCACTTTGCATGATCCTTAGTCCACAGTTTTTGTCCTTTTCTTATCTTTTCCCTAGATAGGGAGAGTCTCAGTAGTTGTCTCTGTTAGTTTTGTCTTCATCTCTGGTTTCTGTGTCCATTTCTCCAAACTGTTGCAAGGGCTTTTTTTTCAAGAAATAGAACTTGTTGGGTAGCAGGCCCAGTCCTGTTTCATATTTTTCATGGGGATTGAGTCTTCCATGATGTCGTGGTTTTGCCTTGGCTTAATTTGCTTTCCACCCCCCACACAATTACTACTAGTTGAGAGAAGGTTTTTGCAGACAAAAGAGAGACAGGATTTGGAGAAAATAGTATAAACATTTATTATTAGTAAAACAAGAATTACTGATAAATTAAAAACTAAAGAATTATATCTCCAATAATTTCTATTCAAGTTAAAGTGTTATATATTTACAGAAATACTCCCCCCCCCCCCCTCCTTTATACCAGTCCAAGGAGGAGAAGTGATTTTAATCTTCATTTTTGGAGTTCCAGCTCTCTTTCTCTCCAGTAACAAATCTTTAGTAGTAGTAGTATTCTTGTTGTAGCTGGAACTTTTTCTCTTTCTCTCCCCTCTGTGTCAGCCTCCAAAGCTGGGCCTACCCCCCTCCTGGGCTATGACTGAAGGCTGGGGGTTACCCAGGTCCTGAAGGGTCTTCCTTCCATAGGCTTACAAGGGGACACTTGCTTACTATGGATCTTCACCACAGGGTACAGGGGATAATGGCTTAAGAGTTCACCCCTGTTTCCTTATGGAGGTCCCTCCCCATGGGAAAAACAGTCCTTGATAGACTTCTCGGCATGGGTCTAGCACGGATCCACACACACACGGATCCCAACATCTCACATGGGCCGTCTCGCTCCAGCATGAGATTCTCTCTCTCTCTCTCAGAGTTATAAATCTTCAACAGCAGAATGGATCCACACACACACGGATCCCAAGTTTATTAAAGCCATCTTCGCTCTGGCATAAGCATCATCTCTTTCAAGGGCTCAAAGTCTTCAACAGGACTCTGCCTCACCTCAGTCCTTCTCATGAAGTCTCGGTTCCCTGGTACATCCACAGGCTCCTCTGTGAGTCGCATGGGGAGTCTCTTTACTCCAACAAACTTTTACAAATAGCAGGGATTACTTTTCAGTCTTTTCCCTGCTGGAGAGAGAGAGTGAAAAGGGAAGAAGCAGCTCTCCCCTCTTCGAATTTCTTCTCTCTCCTCCGGCTGCCAGCTTTGACCTTGGAAGTCCCTTATCTCTCGGCTGGAATTCTTCCACAGTGGTTTCTAGTCCAAGTAGTCAGTCTTTTAAACTTTTTTTTTCTTCACTCTCTTACCAGAGAGAAAGGGAAGGCTTTAGTGCTACACCTGCCCCCCCCCAGCCCAAGTCGGGGGAGGAGAGGGCCTTGGCCCTCTTCGGGCCTGCCGCTTCTTTCTCCTACATGGCTGCTGCCCCTAATTTTTAACTGCGCCACAAGTCTTCTCTTCCGTTTTCTTAAAGATGTAATTAGCAAAGGCGTCACTGGACTTTTGATTGGCCTTTTTGTCCGGAAATTACCTGGACAAAACCATCTTCAGCCCCAGGGATGGGCTGGTGGGCAAAATCATGACAGGTTGAGAGGGTTACCTGTTGGGACGTGTTACAATTCAAAACTGCTACTGCAGCCTTTGCTCTCTCTCAATAAAACATTCTGTTACACCCCATATTGGTGTCTCTTGGTCCATGCAGACTACTTATTTATTAAATTAATAATATTATGAAAGTTCTTTCCACATCTTGGTTTGGGAAAGGATGGCGAATGTTGGGAAAGGTGTTAAGAGGGTGGTTTTGCCTGAGGTATTAAACATGGGAGCGGGTCTATCTTCACAATTCCCCAGAGAAGAGATGGCAGAAAGCTGCCCTGCAGGTTGTATTTGAAGGAAGAGGAAAAGAGACCGAGGGGAAGGGATTTCTTTCCTGGAGGGCAGGGCTGTCGTTCGCTTGCAGGAGCCCCGCGCTGGAATTGTCAGTCCAACTGCCAAATTGGAATCTGGACAAAGATTCCTGCCAGACAAAAGGTGGCAGGACAGAAAGCTCTTGCTGCCCATGGAGTGCCCAGGGTGGCCCACCAACTGCATCTGAAACCAGAAGATTACAGGCTTTCTTTGCTGGGGGAAAGGCCATGACTGCCCAAAGAGTCCCATGGCAGATGAGGGGGCTGCACTGTGACATTCTGTTGGTTCTTTGGTTTCCAGGGGCTATTCCAGAATGGAGAGGACAGGCCAGGACATCACAAAGGGTCCCAGGACACGCGGGTGGGGCTGCATTTTGGGGTTTTGAGGCGTTGGCTTTTTGGTTGCCAGGGGCCGTTCCGGAATGGAGAGGATGGGCTGTGGCATCACAAAGCAACCTTTGGAACATGGATGGGGTTGAACTGTCACATGATGAGGGCTTGTTCTTTTGGCATCCACAGGCTATTCCACTATGGATAAGATAGGCCATGACATAACAAAAGGGCTCAAAGCACTTGGTTGTGTCTGACTGTGCTGGTGTGAGGTGTTGGTTCTTTGCTTGTCAGGGCCTGTTCTGGAATGGAGAGGATAGTCCATGAAAAGTAGTGCCTGTCAGAACTGCAAAGATGGACCCACAAGAATCTTACATGGGGGAGATTCTCTGCTCTGCCTGCACACCCCAGTACTGGGGTCAAAACTCAGCCTTTTTGCTTCTCTCTCCTAAGGGACTTGTTCTTAGACATCCCCTCCCTACGCTCATTTCAAAAGCCCTCCAGGCAATTCCCAAGCCTGTACCCGGCTCTCATCCCCTCTCTGGCTCAGAGCCCTCTACTGATCTTGGAGAGAGTTGGGCTTGTCCATCCACCTTTGCCGTGGTTTTGCCAAACCTCCCCCCAACAGAGGCTGAAAATGGTTTTCTCCAAGTGGATTTCTGGAGAAAAAAACAATCAAAAGTTTTAGTAACGCCTCTGCCAATTACATAATAAAGAAAACAGAAGAGAAGGTGGTGGCACAGATGAAATTGGTAGCCATGTAGGAGAGGAGGCAGGCCCCAAGGGGGCCAGGGCCCCCTCCTCCCCTGGCCCTGGGCTGGGGGCAGGGGTGGCACTGAAGACCCCCTTCTCTCTTGTAACAGAGTAGAGAGAAAAAAACTGTAGAGAAGAACCTGGTCAAGACATGCTGCAAAAGGAATTCCAGAGACAGAGATAGCACAGCCTCCAAGGTCAAAGCTAGCAGTTGGAGGAGAGGGAAGAAAAGCTTGAAGGGGGGGCTATTTTTTCCCCCTCTCTCCCTCTCTCTCTCCCTTCAGCAGGGAAGAGACTGAAAACTAAAAATCCCTACCACAAGTGGAAAACTGTTGGGGAGCAGAGACGACCCTCTGCAGCTCAGGAAGGAGCCCATGCTGAAAGAAGAATGCTTGAAGAAGATGTGAGTCCATGAGAAAGCCTAGAATAAAACAGAGTCCTGCTGGAGACCTGTGGCCCATGGAGAGAGAGACCTAGGCTGGAGCGAGACAGCTCAGATAGGATGTGGGATCCCAGGGAGGGATCCATGCTAGTGAAGCTGAATTTGTGACCCTGAGGGACAGCAGAGAATGGAAGAACTGTTGTCTGAGGGATGAACCCATTTTGGAGAGGTCTATCAAAGATTGTTCTCCTGTGGGAAGAGACCCCACAGGAAACAGGGGTGGACTCAAAAGCCATTATCCCCTGTGACTCTGTGGTGAGGATCCATGGTAGGCAAGTGTCCCCTTGCAGTCCATGGAAGACCCTTCAGGGCCTGGGTAACCCCCCAGCCTCTGATCTTAGCCCAGGAGGGGGGTAGGCCCAGCCCTGAGGCCAACATAGAAGAGAGAAAGAGAGAGAAAGAAAAACAGTTCCAGCTACACAAAAGCAGAGTTGTTATCCTAGAGATAATAGAAGAAGAACTTTTGAGTGCTGCAAAGTTATTTAAAACACCTGGAGCTCCGGAAAGAGAGAAAGAGACTGCTCCTCCTCCTGAACTGGTACAAAGGAGGAGGGGTATTTTTATAAAGACGTAGTACTTTTACCTAATTAGAATTGCTGTAGATATAGTTCTTTAGTTTTTATCTTCCTAGTAATAAATCTTAATATTATTCTCCCTAATCAAATCTCTTTTTTCTGCATAAACGTTCTCTCAACTTATAGCAGTTGTGTGAGGGGTGAGAGAAAATTGGTCCAGAGCAAACCCATGACATTTTTGGTGGAGTTTGTGGACAAAGACTGCCAGGAGAGGCAGAGGCTTAATCAGACCTCAACACAAGTCTTGCACAGTCCCCAAATGTACTTTCCTGTTGCCCATCATAAGGCTCAGACCTCAAACAGAATCCCTCATCTTCAACTGGCAAGATCATCCTGGCAAGCTCTGCCACTGATCCACCTGGTGAAACTCTTACACAGAGATGTTGGAACTTTAATTGAATTCATTTTTTTACCTTTTGGCTTTTCCAATGGCTTCTCCAAAAACACAGTGCAAGTAATAGAAATTCCTTGGAGAAGGAGTTTGGGATATTAGACTCAATGAATCACAGAAGGGTTTGGCTCCAAAGGGAGATAAAAGCTCATGTGGCCAAACCCCTGGACATGGAGAGTGACATCTTCACTAATTAAGGCTGCTCAAAGTTCCCCACCTTGGACAAATCCAGAGATTGGACAACCTCTTCTCTGGAAACCTGATGAAGTTCTTGCCATCCCCACTGATAAATATTTCTTCATTTTATCCAATCAAAGCTTCTCTATTTCAGTCTAAAGCCACTGCCCCGTGTTCTGCCACTACAGGCCTTGGTAAAACGTCTCCCTGTGACTATCTTAGACTGTGAGCACCATGTGTTCACCTGCAGACACCTTGGAGAGTCCTCAGAGATGTCCCTGCAAAACGTTTATCCCCATATTTCTCAGAGGGCTCTGTGGTGGTGCATCCTCCCCTCATTGTCCTCAGGCCTGGTTGATGATCTCAGGAGCTGCTGACAAGCCTTGACCAAACAGCTGAGTAATGAAGAGCCCCTGGACTGGACCAGGGATGTGGTGAAGTGTCCCTGCACTGGACTAGGGGATCCTGGATGATACAGGTGGGAACAATCCTGAGTGGATCAGCTGGGGAACACAGGATAATCCGTCATCCCAGGAAAGCCTTAAAACATTCCCTGCCTGAATCTCAGACCTAATAGAAGAGTTTGGATACAATTCCCAAATCTTTTGGAAGCTCCAGTCATTCCTGACACTATGATGGAAATTCAGCAGATAACTAAAACCAGTGTGTGTAAAGCTATGTGTGAGTGAAGTGTGACTGAGGTGGCCACCTACTGAGTGAATTAAAAAAAGGAGCTGTATGAGTGAGAGAAGCTGTGTGAACATACATGTGTGGACTTCAAAACACTTTATACTTCATATGCCTTGAATAGATTATCATCATCATGGCTAGGCTTCATGAAGGAAGATTTTAATGATTTTTTTTTTTTTTTTTTTTGAAGCTGCACAGTAGATTTTTTAGGTGAGGCTCAGCTTGTGCAGAGCTGGTCCCACCCTTTACTCCTGAGGTTCTTCTGCCAAGGCCTAGTAAGCTTGGATGGTGACAATGAGGTCCTCAGGACGTAGGTTTAATTAGAGTATCCTTCTCTTGGATGGATGGCCTTGCAGGGCTAAGCGAGCTCCATCTGCCTGGGTCTGAAATTAGATTATACCGACACTACAAACACTGACTCTGCCACATCACTCTAATAGGGAACAGCTGAGAACACCACATTCCTCCTCTAACTGTTTTTTCTTGAAGTAAATGTGAGTTTTCCCCAGTTATACATAAACCCTTGATTAATAGTTTTCGCTCTACCCAGTTACACTCAATCCTTAGGTAAAAAAAGGTAATGTTTAATAAAGTTTTTGTTTTTACACAGTTGTACTAAAACCCTTAGGATAATAAAGTTTTGGATTCTTACCAAGTTACCCCCAAGAGCCCTAAAATAAAGTCTTAAGTAAACACTGGCTGCAGTTTGCGGGTCCATAAAGGTAATACAGTTAATAAAGTTACTACATTAAATGAGAAATGTTACGTTAAAAAAATAGTTAAATAATAAGTTTCAGAATTGCACTGTTCTGTATTTTATTGTAATAAAAAGGAGGAGATGCAGGGTTTGGGGTTTCAGGAGTGCCAGCAGAGCACTCTGGGAAATGAAGTCTGTGGGACTCCGGTGCACATGAGCAGTGAAGACCCTTGGCAGAATTGGTTGAGAGGGTTACCTGTTGGGGACGTGTTACAATTCAAAACTGCTACTGCAGCCTTTGTTCTCTCTCAATGAAGCATCCTGTTACATACCATATTGGTGTCTCTTAGTCCATGCAGACTCCTTATTTATTATATTAATAATATTAGAACAGTTCTTTCCACATCTGGGCTTTGGGGAAGGTTGGGGAAGGTTGGGAAAGGTGTTAAGAGGGTGGTTTTGCCTGAGGTGTTAAACATGGGAGCGGGTCTATCTTCACAATTCCCAAGAGAAGAGAGGGCAGAAAGCTGCCCTGCAGGTTGTATTTGAAGGGAGAGGAAAAGAGACCGAGGGGAAGGGGTTTCTTTCCTGGAGGGCAGGGCTGTCGTTCGCTTGCAGGAGCCCCGCGCTGGAATTGTCAGTCCGACTGCCTAATTTGAATCTGGACAAAGATTCCTGCCAGACAAAAGGTGGCAGGACAGAAAGCTCTTGCTGCCCATGGAGTGCCCAGGGTGTCCCACCAACTGCACCTGAAACCCGAAGGTTACAGGCTTTCTTTGCTGGGGGAAAGGCCGTGACTTCCCAAAGAGTCCCATGGCAGATGGGTGGGGCTGCACTGGGGGGGTGTGGGGCGTTGGTTCTTTGGTTTCCAGGGGCTATTCCAGAATGGAGAGGATGGGCTGGGACATCATAAAGGGGCACATGGGTGGGGCTGCATTCTGACCTTGTGGGGTGTTGGTTCCTTGGTTGCCAAGGGCTGTTCCGGACTGGAGAGGGTGGGCTGTGACATCACAAAAGGGCCTCAAGCACATGGGTTGGTTTAGTGGGTTGACCCTGGCTGGATTTCAAATACCCACTAAAAGCTGCTCCCTCCCCCTCCCTCTGCAACTCCACAGAGGAGAGGAAAAAAAACAGCTGAGGGCAAAACAGACTCAAAGTAGGGATAGTACTTAAATTTATTACTGACAGGATAAAAGCCAAAGAGTGAGAAATAAAACAGTCTGAAAAACACCTTCCCCGAACCCCTCCTTCCTTCTCAGCTCTCCCTCCTCCCCCAGTGGTGCAGGGGGACGGGAATGGGGGTTACAGTCAGTTGTTGTTTCTGTCACTGCTCAGGGAGAGGAGTTGGATCCTTCCCTGCTTCCATAGGGTCCCTCCCACGGGAGACAGTCCTGGATGGACCTCTGCAGTGAGTCCATCCCTCAGGCAGCAGCTCTTCCCACCCTGCTGTCCCGTGGGTCCCTCCTCCATGGGGTCAGTCCTTCAGGGATGAGCTGACCCGGCGTGGGTCCCCCACAGGGGCCACGAGTCCTGCCCGGGAAAAACCTGCTCCAGCCTGGGCTTCCCTCTGCACGGGCTGCAGGTCCCTGCCAGGACCTGCTCCATCCTGGGCCTGCCCCGGGCTCACAGCTTCCTTCCTGCATCCCCCTGCTCCAGCCTGGGAGCCTCCAGGGGCTGCAGGGGGGTCTCTGCACCCCGATGCTCCCCCAGGGGCTGCAGGGGGGTCTCTGCACCCCGATGCTCCCCCAGGGGCTGCAGGGGGGTCTCTGCACCCCGATGCTCCCCCAGGGGCTGCAGGGCCTGGAGCACCTCCTGCCCCTCCTTCTGCACCACCCTTGGGGTCTGCATTGCTGTTCCCACCTTCCCACTCCGCTCTTCCCTGGCTGCAATTCCTTCTGGCCCTAAATCTCTTATCCCAGAGCTGTTCCTGTTGCTCCTGATGGGCTCGGCCTTGGCCAGTGGCAGCAAGTCCGTCCTGGAGCAGCTGGCATTGGCTCCACGGGGCAGGGGAAGCTTCTGGCAGCTTCCAACAGAAGCCACCCCTGGAGCCCCCCCCACTACCAAAACCCACCCACAGAAACCCACGACACCCCGTGACTTCCACTTGCCCCAGGATGGTCCCAGTTCCCAGCAGTGTGATCCCAGTCACTCCCAGTTCATGCCAGTGTCCTCCAGCATGCACCCTGCCACTCCCAGTTCCTTTGAGCATGATCCCAGTTGCTCCAAGTATGTTCCCACTTGGCTTCCAAGACTGTCCCACTAGCTCCCAGTTCCCCCCTGTGCAGTTCCACTCACTCCCATTTTAATCCTGGTCCCTTAAAGTAATTCCTACTATGATCCCAGTATGGTGCTGGTCACTCCCACTATGATCCCAGTCACTCCCAGTAACTCCCAATTGGATCCCAGTGACCCCCAAGGTGGTCCCAGTTGCTCCCAGCCCCAGCAAAGATGGTTCTTTTCCCTCTCAGGGACTCCCAGTCTGAGTGCAGGATGGCCCCAGGCACTGTCAGTCCCTGCCTGGACGATGCCATTTGCCCCCTGCATGGTCCCAGTTCCTCCCAGTATGATCCCAATATGTGTCCAGTCACCCCCAGTATCATCCCAGTAACTTCCAGACACTTTAAGTACGAAGCCAGTTTGATCCCACTCATCCCCAGTATGGCTGCAGTCCCTCTCACACACTCCCAGTAGAATTGCAGTCACTCCCAGTATGATCCTAGTATGACCCCAGCAGGGGCTCAGCTGCTCCCAGTATGATCCCAGTTGCCCCAGTTCTGGTCCTGCTGGATCCAGTCCAGCTCTGGGTGTATCCCACACTTTCAGTTTACAGGAATTACAGAGGTGGGACTGAACCACTTTTGTCCCCCAGGTTTTAAGGATGGCAAATCACATCTATTGATAAAAATGAATTATTTAGGGTTACAAATAATCAGAAAAAAGATCTTCCTCAGAATTATTGACTGCACAACAGAAACACTAAAACTACCAATAGGACAGCATAGGAAAGGACAGTGCTCTACACTAAAGCAATTGTTGAAGCAATTCTACTCAAGCTGGCACCAAAGCAAGAATTATGAATTAGAGAGGGATGGAACTCCCCCAGACCAACGCTCGTGGGGAGATCTCTGCTCTCAACCTCCAGCAGTGACCTTGGGGGGTCCCAGCCAAGGCAGGAATCTCCACACACCCCCCAAGAAGGGTTCTGTTGGCACAACCTGCCCCTGGCAAAGGGGACTGGCCCTTTCTGGTAGAAAGGGATGGACTGACAGTCACTGGACTCCAGGGGTTGTCTCACCATCAGGGGGGTCATTTGGGGTGGGAACAGTGGCCGAAGCTCTTCCCGCAGTCGAGGCACTCCTAGGGCTTCCCTTTCTGATGGGTCCATTGGTGTCTGGTCAAGTGGGAGCTCCGGGTGAAGCTCTTCCCACACTCCCCACACTTGTAGGGCCTCTCCCCGCTGTGGATGCGCCGGTGGCTGAAGAGGGTGGAGTTCCGGTTGAAGCCCTTCCCACAGTCGGTGCAGCGGAAGGGCCTCTCATCTGTGTGTATCCGCTCATGCCTGAGGAGAGCTGAGCTGGTCGGAAACCTCTTCCCACATTCCAAGCACTTGTAGGGCCGTTCCCCGGTGTGGACGCGCTGGTGGTTGCAGAGGTTGGAGCTGTCCCTGAAGCTCCTCCCACATTCCCTACACGTGTAGGGCCATTTCCCAGTGTGGATGTGCTGGTGCCTGAGGAGCTGGGTGCTCACCCTGAAGCTCTTCCCACATTCCAAGCACCTGAAGGGCTTCTCCCTGCTGGGAGGCTGCTCAGGGACCACCAGCTCGGAACTCCGGCTCAAGCTCCGGCCGCCTTCCCGGCACAGGACGGGTCTTTCCTCCTCAGGGCTCCCTGGGCTGGCTTTGCAGCCCCTCCTCCGGGGGCATCTCCGGGCCTTTTCCTCCCCGCTGCCTTCCTGCGCCGGGGAGCCCTTCAAAACGGCCTCTCCCAGCAGGCTCTGCCGGGGGGATTTGTCCTCCGTGCTCTCCGTCCTCAGCTCGGGGCCTGGGGCAGGAAGGAAGAAGGACAGGCAGGGGATTTGTCTCCAGCCCAGAGGGAAGGCCAAGGACATCCCCCAGATCCAGCCCCAGCAGAACAGCAGCACCAGTGGGGTTGTCCTGCAGCCGGGGGCGATGCTCGGCTGCCACAGGCACCACAAGACAGGGCCAAAGGGGCACTGACTTCCTCCTCACCTGCCTGGGGGGCCCGCGGCTTTTTCCTGTTCCTCACAGCCTCCTCCTCCATCCGCCCAAGGTTTGGGAAGGACAAATCCTGCTGGGGGGAAACAAGGGCTGAGCGCATTGGCTTGGGGGTTTCTCCTGCCCAAGTCCACCTCTAGGACTCATCGGGCATCCTGGGACCACAAAAACCTCCAAAACACCAACACTCTGCCCAGAAAAGCCTAAACCACCAAAATTCAGGCCAAAAAACCCCCAGGATTAGCCAGATGAAACCTCTCCCAAACTTCAAAAAGGCAAGGTTCACACAAAGGTACTCTAAATATGAAGATTTATCTCAAAGAAGTCTCCTAGGAGTTCCCCCTCTCTGGTCTCTCCCCTCTGCGGTTCAGAGGGTCTCCCCTGTCTGGGATGTTGGGGGTCCCACTTAGGGATGCTGGGAGTATTGGGGGTCCCAAGGGTCCCTTCTCCTCTGACTCTCCTCTTTGGGGTGCCACCTTCCCAGACATTCCCCCTTGAAATGAGAGCAAGGCCTAAAGAATTACCTGAAATATCTTGCTCAGCTGAGAGAAGTCCCCCCATACCTGCTCTGCCTAAATTGCTAAAGAAAAATTTGTTCTGTTCCGTTCCTTGGACCTGATCTAAAGAAGGCTGGAAACATTATCCAGTGGATCTGCAGGCCAGAAATTAAGGCAAAGTGAGCCAAGGGAGACATTTGAATAGGAGAAATAGGCCTAAAGCCAAGGCTCTCTCCAAGCTTCAGTGATTGGGGCACAGACAGTGGAAAGTTAGAGGGGTCACACTCAGGAAGACTGCAGAGACCCCAGCCCTGATGATGAAGAAAGGGGGATGAACCCCCAGAACTGAGGGCCAAGAAAAGCTCTATCCCAGGCTCCGCCTCAGCTCTGCCTGTACTCCAGCTATTATCAACATGAATGATTAGATGTTGCAATCAAATGAATATGGATGTAAGATGTTGCAATCATAGAAGTTACACTGTATAAATTACCCTGTTTTGTACTGATACCTTTAAGCAAGAGCTTTGTGGTGCGAACCCCGCCTGCTCCCGACGTCCACAAATAAACACCTTTGCTGCTCAAAAGACCAAAAGCTTCTGGGCACTTTCTTTACCAGATTTCTCAGATTCATCTGGAGAGCAGATTGTGCCCCAGGGATGGGATTGCAGAGGGGCCCTCAGGTCCCCAGGATGAAGCAGCAACCAGCAACATACACAAAAGGATCCCCCAAGGATTTCAGGGGGTGTGTCCTGAAGGGAGGGGACAGTGTCACCCCACGAGGGCAGGGCTGGCAAGTGGGAGGCTGCTCCAGGTGTCTGCAAGAGGCCTCGTGCTCTGCTCGGCCCCATCAGTGGCTGGGACCAACACCCTGTCCTTGAGGCCAGCAGCTCTTTCCTGCCCCAGCCAAGAGGTTCCCGGCCCCCCAGTGCTCCCCTGGGGCTGTCCCTGCTCCTCCCTGCAGGCTCCGTGGCCGTGCACACTTTGTGTTCCTGGGTGCCACCAGCTCAGCAGCTGCAGCCGCTCCAATCAGCGCCCGCAGCTCTGCAGCAAAGCCCCAGCTCACCTGGCACACAGGGCATGGACACAGCACCTTCTCGCTGCTGGGCACTCCCAGCTCAGCCTCTTCCCCAGCACGGGGCTCTCCTGCCTCAGCACCACCTCTGCCTTCCACTTCTTCTCAGGGACACCTCAGGGACACCTCTGGGCTCACCTCCGGGCCATTGCTCAGGGACACCTGGGTGGGAGAGGAGGGGCAGCACCACAAGCAAGTGAGTCCCGAGACCCCCCTGATCTCCCCAATGTCCTCAGGGCCTCCCCATGGCCCCAAATCCTCCTTGAAACCCCCCATTCCACTGTCCCCAAACCCCTCCCTACTGTCCCCAAACCCCATCCCTGATGTCCCCAACCCTCCATCTCCCCCCAGAAGGCCCCCCTGGACCCTCTGACCCCCAAAATGGCCCTTCCCCCACACTCACAGAAAGGCCAAGGGCATCTGGGGACACATTGGGGACACTTGGGGGACTTTGGAAGGCACTGGGTGATGACTGGGGGATACTGGGACACACTGGGGGGAACCAGGGGGCACTGGGAGGAACTGGGGGGTTACTGAGGGATTATGGGAGGGCACTGGGAGTGACTGGGTGATTACTGGGAGATTACCAGGACACACAAGGGGACACTGGAAGTTTACTGGGACATACTGGGTGTTACTGGGTGCTCACTGGAGGACCATTGTGCCATACTGAGAGCCACTGGGAGGTCACTGAGCTATACTGGGAGCACTGGGATCCCCTTACCCAGATAAGGTTCATCTCGCTGCAAAGGTTTTGGGTGGCTCCGTCAGGACCCCTCCCCTGAGGGCTGGAGGACCCCCTGGACTCCACTGATAGGCTTTGGGGACCACCGGGATCTCCTCCCTGTGGGGTCTCTGTGTGCTGAGCTTTGGGGGTCTCTGGGGTTCGGGGGGAGCATCAGGATCCGCTTTCCCTGGGGTCGGTCCGCCCAGCCGGCAGGGGGAGCTGTGGCACGAGCGGCAATGGCGCCGCCGCGCGGGGCCTGTTGGGAATTGAAGTCCCCTCGTGGAAACTCCACCGGCGCCTGCGCAGTGCAGCCATGGCGTTTAAACAGCCCCTCTGAGAGCTTTCCAAGGCCCCCAGCCCTTTCAGGGACCCCCTAAACCCCTTCAGGCACCTTCACCCTCCCCTCTGAGCGCCTTTAGGACACCAAATCCCCTCCGCGACCCCTCGAAAGCTCCTCACGGACCTCAAAACCCCTCGGGAACCCCCGAGCCCCTCCTCTCCACTCTGCCGAGCCCTCCAGCCTTCCCGCCCACAGCCGCGCTCCCCGCAGCCCCCGAGCGCATCCCCAGCCCCGCCGCAGCCCCCTCAGGTCTCACAAAGTCGGAGCAGATCCCGCCATCGCCGCCATCGCTTTCCCGGCAGCCACCGCGGGGCTGTGCGCGCGCACCGCCGGCAGAGACCCCGCCCCGCCCCCTTTGCCGCGCGGGGCACGCCGGGAGTTGTAGTTGCAGCGGCTGAAAGCTCAAAACTCCCCCAGACTCAATTCCCCACGGGCGTTCCTGGGGCAGAACGGGGCTGAAATGGGGCGGGGACGGGACGGGCATTGGGTGGAAATCATTATAAAAACTGTAACCCCTGCGTTGGAAGGGATGGGTGTGGGTTTGTATTCCTGGAGCCTGGAGGTTCATGGAAACCTCTGCTGCTTCTCTCATCTCCTACCCAGTTGGGCCTGGGGTCTTTTTCCCTCTGCAGCCTTTTAGGGAACAACATTTATTGGGTTTATGAGGACATGGCCTTTATGAGGAGAGCCTTTTTATGAGCTGTTTGGGCCTTCTGAGGACAGCACCTTTATGACCTGCATGGGCTTTATGCAGAGAGATCTTTTAGGATGAGAGCTCTATCATGACGTGTATGGGGTATATGAGGACAGGGCTTTTATGACATTTATGGTGTTTATGAGGGCAGAACCTTTATGATGTGAGCCCCTTATGACGTGCATGGGCTTTAGGAAGACAAAGCCTTTATAAAGTTTATGGCATTTATGAGAACATCTCCTTTATGATGACAGCTCCATGAGGAGGTTTATGGGCCTTATGAGGACAAGGGTCTTATGAAGCCTGCACAATTCTGAGGTGTGTGAGGGTTCTGAGGACAGTGCCTTTATGAGGCTGCACCATTATGGGCGGGATGGGGTTTTTGAGCACAGAAACCTTCTGAGACTGCCCCATTGTGAGGGGGATGGGGTTTATGAGGAGAGAGACTTTAGGATGGCCCCTTGATGAGGTTTATGGGCTTATGAAGACAGCACCATTATGACATGTAAGGGTGTTGTGAAGACAGAGCTTTTATGCTGAGAGCTCTTTTATGAGGTGTTTGGGCTCTATGAGGCCTGCACCACTGTGAGAGTTATGGGCTTTATAACAGCAGTGTCTTTATGGGGCCTGCACTATTATGAGGTGAGTGAGGTTTATAAGGAAAGAGCTTTTAGGACATTTATGGGTTTTATGAGGACATGGCCTTTATCACAGGAGCCCCTAATGAGGTTTATGGGCTCTATTTGGAGAGCACCATTATGACATGTATGGGCTTTGTGAAGACAGAGCTTTTATGATGAAAGCCCCATTATGAGGGTTATGGGTGTTATAAGTAAATGAAACTAGGCTGAAATATAGCAATAAAAATTTATTGAAGATTTATGCAAAATGCAAATAAGCAAAACAGTGCGCTGGGCGTCCAAGGGGGCCTCTACTCCACTCACGGCACGCAAGCGCAGTAAGCAAAAACAGTAACTTTTATTCCCTTATCAGTTCCCCTCCCATAGTCACTTGTTATCCTTCTATTGGATCTGAGTTTGCAGATCTGGTTCTGGTTGGCTTCCTTACAGGCCCGTTTCAGTTGCCAGGTGCTTTCCCTTCTATGGTTTTAATTAGTCTTTAGTCCTTGAGGCCTCTGCTCCAGATGTCCATCTTGGATTCTTTGTATCGTTTTCATTCTTGACTCTTTGATCCTTGTCCTTCCTTTTGTTACTTCATACATGTGCTATGAGACAATAAGCTTTTTATAAAAGTAAGATACAAAATACTTATTTAGCAAGACACAATAATTTGTCTTTCTTGTTTAAGAACTGCAAGCTGCATGACTATCAGCTTACAATGTTGACAGATTAATGAACCATTCTGCAACTTACAGTTTCCCAACTTTAACAGAACATTGATTTTAATAACATATATATATGTGTATAAGAATATAACATACAACACAATTAATGAGTTAACTACTACTACTAATTTGATGAGTAAATTTAAACTACTACTACCAATTTATTACAATTCCCTTTCTTCAGTTATTCATAAATTTGCTCATCAAATCTTTCTACAGCTTTTTTGGCTGCTCTCAACAGAGAAGACTGCTGTGCTTTTATGCCACTCCCCATGTCTTCATAATACAGCTTGGCAGTGGTAAGCTCTATATTGTCAGTCTTTTCCTTACTTTTAGTATTGCCACTCATAATCTCGTAATTTTGTTTTATAGTCAGGAGTTGTGTGTTTTCAACCCTCTCCCTGGTGAATTTTGTTACTTTATTAAGAATGCACGGGCCAAAGGTTAACGCGGCTAGTGGTGTTATCAAAGGCCCTGCTAGGGTAGTTAGTAAAGGTGTTAGCCAGGGGAATTGATTATGCTAAGATTCAAACCAACTTTGTTGTGTTTCCCCTTCTTTTTTTGTTTTTTCTTTGCTCAAGTCCATTACGTAACTCATGTGGGGATGTCTGTGGTTATCAATTCCTTAATAGTTTTCAGATCATCTAATCGAATAATACTCCATTTCCACGGTTGGTGTAAATTTTCCACAGTGGTTATTACAAGCATTCAAATCAGAATAAGGATAAAGAATTTGACTACTTTAGTCATTAGTAATGTAATTCTCTAACATCAGTGGTGTCAATTATAGGCAAATAACTCCACCATAGTATCCCTCTGCCTTCCCTTCATCTACTCCTTTGCAGGGAGCAACGGGGTATCAGTTCTTCTTGGCAGCAAAGATAATTCTTCAGGAGTGTGTATGTAGTTTTTAATTCTTTTTCTTCACCACTGATTACAATTCAAAATGCTATTTACTTGCTAAACTCGATCCGACTGGGGGTAAGGGTTCTGTGTGTTGATGTGCAAGTTAGGAGGATTAGTGTATGACTGGTAGTATTTAATTATGGGGACAAACTTTACCACTCGGGCATCAGTAATATACCAGTCTTTTCACTGATCGTGTTCCCAGACCAGGGCCCACCTGATGAAATTTTCTATTACTAATGGATCATATCTTATCTCTGAAGTTGTGCTTTTAAGTCTAATCAAGCTCAACTTCCACCAATATCGTTTAATTGAGTAGCTTCTGGTATGTTAGTAAATTGTACTTCAATGTTTAACACTTTTCTTATTCTTGTCTCAGAATGTCTCTTAGTCTATTCCATGGTTTTATAAATACATTGCCCATGTGTTTAATTTTTTTATTTTTTTAATTTTAATTCCAATCCACAAAATGTTTTGTGGACTTTTTCTTTACTTAGTAATTCTCTGCTAGATTCACCCCAATTGATGTTTTCAGTTTCATTCCTTCTACAACATGGGTAATGTGGATTTCTCTTCAGATAGACACAACACCACTGTTTATTACACTTTATACATTCACAAATCAACCAACTATAATGTCTGAAATAAGGATGTTTAGCACAAGCTATTCCAAGGGGATTAGGAGGCTCTGGGAAATCAATTTCTAATTCACAGCAAAAAGGTAATATAATAGGTGTCCCAATTATCTGAGAGCTTTTAAAATTTCTCAAATTAGAGTTTCATGAGTTTCTCCTTATCTTGTGTATTAATTAGTCCTTTTTCCTCCCGTATCTTGCTGGAAGTATGAACTACCCCGTATGCATGCTTAGAAGCTGTAAATATAGTGCCTGCTTTTTATCTAATAGTTGTAAAGCTCTCAACAGCACATATAATTCACAAGCCTGAGCTGACTAAGTCTTATCTAAGGGTCCAAATTCCCGGACCTGAAAGGTTACTCCGTCTATTACTGCATATCCTGACTTTCGATTTCCATTAACCACTCTAGAGGAACCATCCATGTATAATTTCTCCCCTTCACTTAACTCCTCCTCCTCTCAATCGTCGATCACATTCTCTTGACAATTCCCATCTATTGGATCTACGAGGGATCCCTTGTCTCTGACCTCCACCTCCTCTTTGTCCTTCTCATATAGGTGCCGCCAAAATCCTTTTTTGCCTCCTCTGCATTTTCACCTTGCATTTCTTCCTGTCTCTTCTGCACTTCCTTCTCTTTCCTTCGTCTTTCTTCCTCTTCTTCCTTATTTCTACGTACATATACTTTCTGATATTTCCTTAACAACTCATTCAAACTTTTAGCCTGCCAGTCATCACTTTTTTTTTAATTTTCTCCAAATATTCTCCCACGAGCCTTGCACAAACTGCATTTTGAGCATCGATCCCCCCATCACATCATTCATTGGATCCAAGCCAGAATAAAGCTGGAAGCTTTTTCTTAATCTTTCTAGCTAGTCTGTAGGTGATTTTTTTTTTTTTTTTCTCTCACATCCCCTGAATTTAAAGGAACTGACACAAACCCTAACCCAGCATTTTGTCCTCTCATTGCAATCTCTCTAAAGGATATAATTGACCTTCTACCCTTTGTCTTTCCCTGGTTTGGTTTCTTGTCACTCTTCTGCCACCTGTAGGTGAGGGAGGTGAAGAGTCCTCAGATAAAGGGGGTTCCGGTCCTGTTGGGGCAGAGGGCTGAAATGTTGGTGCTGGAACGGGTGCAGGTGGTGGAGGGGGCGAGATATATGGTGGAGGGTATCTTTGAAAATTCTCCAGATTCTAATTATTCTTTTTCTGCTTTTTCATTTCCTCTAAAGGAAACAAGTAATGTGTAGTATCTGATTTAATTCATAAACTAGCATACTCACTTTCTTTTGCACAAAATGGCCCTTTGTTATTCACATACAGATTTAAAGCCTGACAACTCCAGTCCTCAAATGAATTGTATACTGGCCAATACAAATGATCTTGTTTTATTTGCTGCCCCCCCCCACCCCCCATTCCTCTATATAATAATGCACCATCTTTTCTCTCAACTTCCCTTTTCTAGAGGGATAATTATTCCAATACATGATCCAAACTCCTAAAGGACTGTCTGGGGATATGGTTGGTAACTTTATTACAGACTCATTTTCAAGTGTTTTCCTCTCCTGTGGGGGTATCCTGCAACTTCTCCTTGTGACCCCCCTTCCACCCTCCTCCTTGGGTTTTTCCTCACTCTTAGGGCTGTCCTGAGCTAATTTACAGCCACCCATTGATGTGCACATAAATTACAGGGTACTGCAGTAGTTTATTTGCTTATTTGCTTTTTTTAAATCTTTTTGGTCGGAATTTCAGAGTCTGTGCTGCAGGACTCCCTCCAGGACCATCCAATAAGGACAGGGTGCCCGCCCCAGAGGGGGTTCCTACTGTCCAGGAACCCTGATCCGAGTCACGGCACCAGATATTGTTATAAGTAAATGAAATAAGGATCAAATATAGTAATAAAATTTATTGAAGATTTATGTAAAATGCAAATAAGCAAAACAGCATGCTGGGCAGCCGGGGGGGCCCTTGCTCCACTCACGGCACGCAAGCGCAGTAAGCAAAAACAGTAACTTTTATTCCCTTATCAGTTCCCCTCCCATAGTCACTTGTTCTTTTTGCTATTGGATCCGAGTTTGCAGATCTGGTTCTGGTTGGCTTCCTTATAGGCCCGTTTCAGTTGCCAGGTGCTTTCCCTTCTATGGTTTTAATTAGTCTTTAGTCCTTGAGGCCTCTGCTCCAGATGTCCATCTTGGATTCTTTGTATCGTTTTCGTTCTGGACTCTTTGATCCTTGTCCTTCCTTTTGTTACTTCATACGTGTGCTATGAGACAATAAGCTTTTTAGAAAAGTAAGATACAAAATACTTAGTCAGCAAAGCACAATAATTTGTCTTTTCAGCTTAAGAACTGCAAGCTGCATGACTATCAGCTTGCAATATTGACAGATTAATGAACTATTCTACAATTTCCAGTCTCCCAACCTTAACAGAACATTGATTATAATAACATATATATGTATATAAGAATATAACATGCAATACAATTTAATGAGTAAACTACTACTACTAATTTGATGAGTAAATTTAAACTACTGCTATCAATTTATTATAATATTTATACAAGATATTGAGGGAATTTTCACAGACTTTGAATATTTCACAAGCTGAAGGAGCTTGGACAATGGAAATGGACTATGATTATACCACATGAGTGGTATTGGACTGTTCATGATTGTGTTTCATGTTGTACCCCAGTTTTATTATTTTAATGTGTTAAGACATGTTGAGACTTGTTCTCTCCCTCACAGTTCTTCCCCATCCCTGACTGGTCAGGATTTGCTGCAGTGTGGGCAGTCCTGCCATCACCCTCTGTTTCTGTGATTGGTCCCCAGTTTCATCAGACCGTTCCTAAACTCCCTGTTTGTTGAACCTTCCTGTCAGTCCCATGCTCCTCCCTAGTTCTGGCACCTTCTCCCCCAAAACCTCTATGAGTGAGAGTCTCCCCTCAAGAAAGGGACAGCATTACTGCCTTCGACTGAGCATGAAACACCTTGTAACCATTTCCCACTGGCAAAAGCCCAGGTCTTTCTCTGTTCATTTTATTTTTTTCCTGAGAAAGGAAATCAAAGGGAAGTTTTCCAGTCCCTTACTGGTAATGCTCAGGAATGGAGTTTTCCGCATGACAAAAAAACTGACTTGAAAGGAAGTGAAGGTTTAAGAGTGCTTTCAAACTTTGCAAGGGTTCTGGTTTTTCTCTTTTCCTGATGCTGTCTTCCTGAGGCCTGCCCACCCCCCGATCTCTTTGGTCTCTGCCTCGTAACTCCTCCTCTGAATGGCACTTGCCTATTTGGGGCCACTGCTTTCCTCCTACCACCGCCTTCTAAGTCGTCCCACACTGGGGTTTAACTTGCTTTTCCTTCTCTCTGTATGTCCATTCTAGTCAGTTCTCTGTGCCTCACAGATGTGCCCAGGGAAGCTCCTGGAGCTGAGTCACAGGCCCCAAAGGGCTTCTTTGCCATGCCAGAGTTCTGCAGCAGCAGGGTGACAGAGGTTTGTTACTTGGCTTTCCCCACGAAGGCATCCTTCTCCCTTCATCGAGCCCTGCAAGTCGCTGGTCAGTGTTTGCCGTGCAGTAAATGGGAAAAATGACAGGCAAATGTAGGGAGCTATCCTGGCACACTGAAGCCAGATTTCTTCCACAGAGTTTCAGTGGAGAGATGGAGCTTTAAGCGATTGCATCAATCTTCCAATGCCACTCACAGCCATACATCCAGGAATTCATCCACCTCTCAGCCTGCTCTCCAAGCCCCTGGTTTCTCTCTATGTACAGCAGAGAACCTACAAGAGCTCCACAAAGAGACCTCCTTAGCAGCTGTGCTACCCCTCAGTGTAAGGACTGTGAGAGCTGAAAGGCAGATCCTTTGCCCTGCAGTCTTCCCTGGCCTGCTGCAAGCCAATTGTATTGGAGTGGGGGTTCCCTTTCAATCAGACAGCAGGGATCATTTCAGCAACATGTGTTTGAGTTCCTAAGTGTAAAAAGTCCACTGTGAAGCTCCTGAATCACACTGTGTTGTCCAGCACTAGAGAATAGTCTGGTCACGTCTGTGCAAGTTTGTGGGCCACAAGGGGGGTTGGTGCTGCTTTGGGACAGAGCAGAACTCTGCAGGCTCATCTTTTGTGTTTGCTGTAGGGAAGGTTGGGTTGCTCTGCATAAATTCACAAACCCACCTGCAGCGGCTGCCATTGTGATGTCAGGGCGTGTTGCCACGTCACAGTGCTGGCAAGGCCAGGTTACCCTGGTGCCTGGGAGGCCTCCGTGTCCAGAGCAGCTCTTGGGTGGGCTCAGTGCAGGAGGATCCTCCTGGTCGAGGCGTCTCAGCCAACACTTTGCACCCTGACGGGGGCGTTCTTTTGTTTTTCTCTCGGTGCTGTACGGTCAGTGGACTTGTGCAGCACTGCTCAGACAATGGAGCCATTCTGTGCAGCAGTTTGCACTGCTTTTTCTTTGGCCTATTCCGGCTACTTTTTGACTCACCTGACAAGTAAGTCGAGGCTTTTCCCAGGTGCAGCATCTTGAAACAAAACTGCCACAAAGATAGCACGAGTTGGGGAAAGCTCCTGTCAACAGTTTCAGCTAAAAAGGGCGTGTCTCTAGCCAGCGGGCTGTGGGCAGCATTTGCACTGGAACCTGCAGGGCTTCCCTTCCCTCCACGGGATGGGCTGTACCAGTGGAGTCCGGCACTTCCCCAGCTTGCTGCCTTAACCAAGACAACTTGCTCAGTGCAGCCTGGGACACCTTGCCAGGAGTCCTTTTAAAAACTGGGACGTTCTCTCCAGAACTGAGGGAGAGCATCTTTTTTCCTTCCTTCCCTCCAGAAAGGATTTGACTCTGTGACTTGACACTAACTGTGTGCTAAGACAGCGATTCCCTTGGGGATGAAGTGCAAACTCCAAAGCAGTCAGTGTGTGCTTCTGAACCCAGCAGCTGCTCCCCTGCTGTGACAGAATAGAACTGCCACAACTTAAGGGGATTCTGCAGCAGCTTTTCTACAGAAATGTATTCAGCTAATGGGAATTAGGGCAGGCCATTTATTGAAAAAAACCGTAAAGTCCAGGAACATGTTCTCTGTTTGACATGACGTGTTCTGTGGGATTGCCCAGCACAGACAGTTTTCCAACAGTAGCTGGTTGCTTTTCCCTTTCCTCTTGCAGGACACATCACACGTGGATGGAGACAAGCCCATCCTGCGGTGAGTGGGACCTTCCTGCTGTTTGACCTTCCTGCTGTTTGAGAATTGTGGAGCAAGCTGTGAGCTTGGCCACTTGCAGTAGAGTGCCAGCCTGGTAGGCTGAAGGACAGTCCCTTTCAGTGTCTGCCTCAGCAGCAGCAAAGGGAGCACGGCCTGTTTCCCAGTGTTCCATCAAAGAGGTTTTAAACAGAGACAAGTCAAGGTCTGCAGACACAAGGTTCCTGATTGCTGATTCCAGCCAGGGTGCAATATCTCATTCACAGGAATATGCATTACTATCTCACTGGTCTAATTAACCCATTCCAAGGTACTTTGAAGGACTTAAAATCCTCCTTCCATCAAACTTCATGATTTCTCCGCTGTCCAGCTGGAAATAGAAGCTCAGTAGAAATCAGGTTCTGAAGGACAGCTTCCTCCCTGTCCCTCACGCTGCCGTCTGTCCACAGAGCACAACACCAGCATCAGAACCTCCTCTGGCTCTTGCTTTTCCTGAAGATGAGGCTAAAGAGGAGGGCGATGCCAAGGAATTTCCACGTGTTGCCACTCCACGGCTTGACCACCCCGAAGCAGTAAGTGGCAGCTTCGGTTGGCACTGTCTCTGGGGCAGTGCAGAGCTGCAAGTTCCTGCTCAGACAGCATTTGCCCTTTGTGGCTGAAGATTCTGAGGGCTGGAGTTTCTCCACGACTCCAGCGCTTCCCCGCAGCCCCTGACACCTGGGAAGTGGGTTCTGACCCTTCACATGGAGCCATCAGTCTCCTGCTATCCTGACCGGCCCGGGAATCTCTTTTGGTCCCAGACAAGAGGCAGCACGATGTCCTTGCATGCTGCCAGTGTCCAGGGGAGCAGGTTTGTGCACAGT